>JAGDQP010046716.1:1618-15221 GCA_022664845.1 Lepisma saccharinum
ACTTGAAAGTACAATTATTTTTATCAATAGTACAATCACTTGGGGTGCTGCGTCAAGTTAGCACCCCAAACTTTGACCGGGATTTTCCCGGTATCGGTGAGGGTACAATCGAAGATCTTGGTTGGTTCAATGAATACAATGGAAGTACTTGAAAGTACAATTATTTTTATCAATAGTACAATCATTTGGGGTGCCAACTTGACATACGCTATTAAACTGAGGTGTTTAATCGTTCCGACTTCCACATAAACAAGTTAAGATATTTCGTTTATAAGAAAGATCAAAGAGGATATTTTCAAGAATTTGTCTACGTTGATGGACTGGAAAGTGATGTTTTCTACCTTTACAAGGGTCGCGGTTATGTAACTCTGCTAACAACTCCTTCATAGAACCATGACATTTGTATAAACACGAAAGTACAGGACGTGGAAAAAAAGCAGTTAATCATATTCCTCATAAATACGAGAATGTCTATGACAGATGATTACTATGGCCCACACGTGATGATAATGACAGACAGAATGATTCCAAATGACCGAGTGGGTAAGGGGCACACACAAAGAAAATTAAATTTTGCTGGATAAATGTTGCATGTTTCAAGTCACGCTGTGAAACACTAGTACATGTTCTAATGTTTAATGTTTATTTTAATTTTCTAACATGGGAAAAATTGTATTATATTGTAACAGCTTAAATTTTGTTATACGTATTTAAGTGTTTAAATTTTGTTATGTATCAAAAATACCAAGCAATTTATACAACAAAAAACTTGTAATATTCAAAAACATATAACATGTGTAACAGTGTATAAATATACAAGTAATATGCACCACATTACAATTAACAATTAAAATTAATAAAAATAAATATTTTTTCTTTCATTTTTATCATTATATAGTAATTCTGAACAAAAAATAAAAATAGTATTCTGCAACAATCAAATGAGATGCCAAAAGAAAACATTCCAAGCACCTTCAATATTAATTACGGCATAACTAAGACTGCCTCGTATTGTAAAGTAGGTGTAGTAGCATAACTAGTACCACAAATAAACAATGGACATTTCCGTTTTCCACGTCCTTATATATATTTTACAATTTGTTTGTGTACATCACATTAAATAATATATCATATTTTGTAAATTTCAGCGCTACGGTTTTCCGTTACGTAGAAATATATAATGAAATACTGAGAATTCATCTCCAACATCATACAACGAAAATCATTCTCTCATTGGTTTGACGTAATCAATCCGTACTATTTCTGTAGGTATATATGCTTCTCCCTATGTTACGTTCCTTATTCAGAAGTTTGAAGACGAAAAGACAAAAAAGGGAAAGAACATTTACATCGTCACTTAACGAAATATTTACTGTACAAATCTGCAGAACACACTTCAATAAGTTAAAATACTAAAATATTTTGTCAATAACAGAAATTGCTCGAAACAATGACAGGGAGCAGTCTTAACTTGCAGTACTCTTCTTATCGCTGGTTTGTGTCACTTTTGATATCTTGACAATTTGCACATGCAACTTTTAACTTTTTATACTTTCACCTAAGGCTGTTCGAATCCTATCAAAGGTCATGTTTTATTTTACTTCACGAAACGCAAGAGTAACTTCAATGTAAAAGTTTCAATTTACGTTTTTGTTTCTTACATGCTTTTTTATTATTATTTTTTACAATGACATATTATAACTATTCAATATATTCACGGGCTACAAGTAGTAAGTTAAATTGTTAACATATGGCAGTAACGAGCACTATTAATTCATGTGCTTTTAAGTTCTTAAAAAAAATCATTTAAAAAGTATACGATTGTCGAATGTAAAAACCCACATTTTTTTAGAGAAAAAAAATGTAATTCTTTATAAATACAAGAGTTCTGAAGAGAAGTTATCTTATGATTTAATCATGAAAAAGAAGCTGCTATAAATTAGTGTTGAAGCTACCAAAATATATCAATATCTTTAAAAAGTATTAAAAGTAAAAATCAATTTTAAATGAATAAAACGAACTAAATGACGTGTTAAGGCATACGGAAACGCTATTCACCACTTATACTATTTCTTTCGATCCATTTTTGCCATCTCTTTTAAACAATACTAACAAATCAAATACCATCTGTATGTTAATGACAAGCAGTCGGCAGACTGATTACGTCATAACATGGCGGCGCTCAATTAAGCGCAAGGCTGAGAGACTTTTGAAGCAAACCTTTATTACTCATGATATATGATCACAGAAAGAAAAGAAAATGTTTCCCATAGTCTACTTTAACAGAATAATTTTTATTGCAATAAAAAATACTACCGGAAATGTCCATTGTGAGCTGTTTCCTAAATACCACCCAATTATCGATACGCAGTTTATTTTTTCTCAAAATCACTCGAAGTGAAATGTTTTCGATTTGCATCTCACCAATTCAACATACTTAGACATATTCTAATCTTATGGCTCAAGATGAACCTGTATACGCTTTATAAAGAACACCCGTTTAAAATGGGAATAGCGATTGTTCGGCTTGGTTTCCGAATAACTACCCAATTTACCTTTCTAACTTGATGCAAATTTATTTTGAATTTCCAATTAAATAGTGCTTGCTTCTTATTCTATTGTGCTTTAGAAGTATAGATGATTCAATAAGTAAGGTTTGGAACAGTTTACTTTGAAACTTACCTTCTATCGGCGTTGAGGCGCCGAACATAGTCTTTGCATAGACATATTCTCTTCTTGTCTCTTTTCATGTTAATGTGCCTCTCTTCATGTGTTTGTCTAGTACCATTGCGAACTTGACTATTTCCCTTGCTACGAATTAAGATAACGTTGCTGTTTTCTCCCTGATAACTTTGGATGGCATCTGGATGAAGGCGGTTTCTCCTAAAGCTTATTTTGAGATGTCTCTTTAACAATGGTAAGCTTATTAACAACGGAAGTATAAGAAAATAAATCATCTCCACGATTGATAGTAGACTCCCTCCAAAACAAAGACAACATATGCTGCCTAAAGAAACTGCAACATGGAAACGTATATTCTAGATTATATTGGAAATATAATCATTTAAATATGTCAGCTGGGTTAACGTTATAAATGATGAAGGATAACACAATAAAGAGATTGTTATATTTTTATTACGTTTAATTGCAAAGGCATATAGTTCAAACGAGGATTATTAGAAAGAGTTTCTAGTCTGGGCATTTTAGTCAAACTATACTGTTCCGGAGAATGTTTTATATTATATTTTCATTATTCTGTAGCTCGTGTTGAAAAGGCATCTAATGAACCTTGATAATCAATTATGAATACTCAGTAAGATGCAAACTCAAAATTGAAAATCCTCTCGATTGTTAACCTTTCGAGATTATCTCGAGTTAAAAAGGCATAACCAGTTAATATTATGTAACAAATATGTTAGAATGAAACAAATATACGTACAAAATGCATCGTTAAATATATAATACTCGACACTATATTTTTTCTACGAATTTTAATATCTTTGCTTGAATTCATTTTAACTTCGGATTGTCTTACCCTGACTTTTAGAATAGGAACCTGTTTGTTATATTTTATTGTTTTAGCTACACCACTTCATGAGTTAAATGTTATTTTAGTCGGTGTGTAGAGTGAATAATGGGTAAATATGACACGTAATATAAATAATGCAAATGAACATACCTATGTGAGTATACTTCTTTTAACATTACTCACAAGGAAGGCTCATTGTGGTTGTCACTCAAATCCATTGCAAACATAGCGCATCCGATAGAGCATGATGAGATATGGAGATCACCAAATTTCAAGGTGCTATGGACAATAGGGAGACGAGTTAGTGGTCCTGGAACTTGAAATGTGAAAAAGTAGTATATAATGGGCAATATGCAACTTTGAATATCTTGAAAATGGTTAGAGCAATCGGAATTAAACTTTACGAATTTGATAATGGAAAAAGTAGTAACGAAATCCATAAACAGTGTTGCCAACTCACAATAAAATTTATTTGATTGAAATGGCACTATATATTAATTAATACAAAATTTAAAAGTACTAATAAGAAAGACAAAATATAGCAAAGTCTGGCGTTGCATACTTTCGGAAATACACGTGCTGACCATGGTCAACCTATGTTATTGATATCTCGACACAGCTCTGGAGAATCATGCCTGAAATGCGTAATAGATCGAATGCAAATGTAGTATTAATAGTATAAAAACAACAACATAGAAGAACGCAAATTGTCTAAAAAGCAGTGGTGCCCAAATTAAAAAAAAACTGCACGAATACCAATATGCTGCACGTGTTTGTTTTCGCTTATGTTTGAACAAAACCATGGTGATTCTTTTTGAACAGAAAAGACATGCGGCACAATTTGACATACCATCAGGTGCTGTTGGCTCTAGCACATAAGAAGAGCGGGTATGTAGGAATAGTAAAGTATCGTGGAAAGATGGGAGAAGTAACCGGGTCTGTAAGTTGTATAGTAGTCGCGAGTGCGAATGGTTACGTGCACGTTTGGCGTTTTTTTTCTTTTTGTGTTGTGTACTGATATTTAAAGAACAGAAAGACAATTGTTCTTTAGAATATAAGACAAGACATGTGGTGCAATTTAAAATACTTATACCGGTTTGGAAAGGTGTATTTACATAGGAAGGGTGTAGAGAGCAGTAGTGTGTGCGGATTATTGTTTACTGAAGAAAGAAAAGACATGAGGGAAACTTACGTGTGTGGTGTATAATTGAACGCATGTGGGAGTGGTTGTTTTGTTAAGCAAAATGAGACTAGCTGTGATCCTTAAATTGTCAGTGAATTTCTTCGGCATTTCGCCAACAAGGAAACAACGTACAGTGTTCGAACAGATTAAAAAGCAGCTGTTTGAAGACGAGGTTGTAGTTCAAGGGTACTACACTTATGGTAGACGAGAAGGGCAGTGATGATGAGAAAATGGATAGTGATTTCGGCGATGATCCAACGTTACATTCAGGGACAGAATCACCTCGATGACGAAGTTAATCATTAATGGATTGTGACGAAGGCAGTAGTTCTTCGTATGTTCCATCACCACCAAAAAAAGGCGACAAAATTCTTTGAAGAGTTCTTAGCTGATGTATACAAAATCTGGACATAACAGCTAAATAAACACGATCCTCACCAGTTATGTTCCCCCAGGCTTATCCATCGACATATCACCTCGTGTAAAATTCACTACTCTTATGTCACAAAAAATAAAGGTTAAAAATAAAAAGGTCTTGCAAACATTTTAGAAGAGGCTCAAAACTCCTTGCAAATACAATAAATCCTTGCAAGAAAAAAATAATAAAGATGTGCGTGGTGATTTCATCGAAAGGAGGCAACATGCTATTATCCACGACAGACTGATACGAATATGGGCACTAAACATTAAGGAACAACTTGACCCGAACAGCATCTTATTGTTTACAGCGTCCCAAAGTTAGATCAAAGCTTTCAAGAGAATAAAAAACAATATAGTATCTCGTAGGGTAACATATAAATTGAGCAAATGGTTTGCTGTTGATGATTCTGATGTACAACAGAAAGCCCCAAAATTTGTTAATAAAGTTAGGATTTCATTCGAGAGCACAAATTGTCTCCAGATCAAATAATGTATGCACATCAATCCAGATTCGATAAAGAGTTACGTGCTGTAAGAACTCTTTCTTTTAGAGGAAACAAAACGATCTTTAGCGCCATGTGTTCAGTTGTAGCAACAACGCATTATATATGATAATATCAGTTATTGTGATGGATGGTACGTTACTTCCACACATGCATGTTCTCGTCTCGGAGCCCAGTGGGCATTCCCAACTAGCATGATACATGAATTACCGAATGTGAAAGCATATGAAGGTAAATCAGCGAGCATGACAAAACGTGATTTGAGAGTATTCCTGGAACAGGTATTATTGCCCGATTTACAGGGTAGAGAACGCGTTCTCCATTTGGTGGACTCCTGGACACCAAACAAAGATGATGATCTTTACAACAAAAAGTACCTGAAGGTGTTGAGTTCTATGAGAAGTTGATCCCGGCTAAATGTACAGGTCTGATACAACAAGCTGATGTTTTATTTTTTCATCCATTCAATACTATGATAAAGTTCATCACCGATAGATTAATAGTATCATTCAACGTTAAAGTGTGGCATCGAGACAACTTTCTCCGCATTCAGTCGTTGGTATATTCAAAGTTTTTAGCCAATCGATTTCCAAAATTTGCTCCGATTTGATTTTTCCAAATGTGGATATGCCAGTGAACATCCAGGACCGTTTCAAACACCTTTGGAATATTGCTTCGAAAGTGGACTTGCAGAAGTATGTTTCAAGGATATCTGTTGCCAGCTTGCCTCTATGCTCACTGTGAGGAGAAATGATTGTGTGTTGACGACTCTTTAGTCCTCGATCTTCATGTCCAATAGACCAGGTGTGTAGTGTGCCGTTTTTACTTGGCAACACTGCTTGTTAGATTCGGTCTGTTGCGCATTCAGTGCATCGTTTTCTAGAGCTGTATCGAGATATCAGTTACATAGGTTGGCCATGGTGATCACATACATCTCCGAAAGTATGCAGCACTTCAGCGCTTGACTCTGCCATTTTGCTCTTTCCTACGAATACGTTTACAATTACAGTAAATTTATTACTACATGTTGGCAACACTGCTTCTAAGATGACAACAATTATTCATTTCATGTATTTCGTTTTGGAGGAATTTGTCAAGAATATGAAAATCAGAAGCCCAAATGCAATGTCACAGGTTTACAATGTTGCTAACATATTATAAAGTTTAAGTATTTCAAATGGCACTACATCGGTTTATTGGATAGTTCGTACCCTCTAGTAATGATGCACAGCATATAAAGCACAGACTGCCATGTTGCAAACTGTAGAAATATACAAGATTCAACCGTGACAATGTCGGTTCTTTACATTAAACTTGATATAGTGTCCATAGTTTGCAACACTATGCCACCAGACTTTGCTATTTTTTTTCTTTCTTGCTAGTACTTTTATTTTTTATTGTTTAATATATAGTGGTATTTCAAGAAAATATATTTTATTGGGAATTGGCAAAACTGATTCAAGGATGGCAACATTGTTAAAGCATTTTGTTACTACTTTTGACGTTATTGAGTTCCTAAAGTTCCGTTCCGATTGCTCTAATCCTTTTCAAGATATTCAATATGAAGTTGCATACCGCCCATTATAAAATATTTTTTACATTTCAAGTTCCAGGATCCCTAGCTCCTGTCCCTATGGTCCATAATACCTTAAAATTTGGAGATCTCCATATCTTATTATGCTCTATCAAATGGCTGGACTTAGTATCTGGAAACGGCTAGCCAGATAAGTTATCCCTCAACGAGTGGATCAGGGTATGCGTACAACAGGTTCCGAGTTTCCATGGAGAATCGGTCACCTGCGGTCCGCAGGTTCGGAAACGGGCAAGGGGAAGTGAGTCAAAAGTTTCAGACCTCCAATGAGATACTTTCACTCGCGACTCACAGGTTGTGGACAGGTGGTGTGAGCTACTGGTTCCAGACCTCGGAAGAGATATGGTCACCCCCAGCCCACAGTTTGTGGAAAGTTTAGGAGTGTAGTTTCCGTGCCTAGATGCGAGAAACGGTAGCCTACAGGTACTGTTTAGGAAAGAGGGGGAGCAAAGATGCAATTCCTACGCAGAAATCCAACCAACGCTGCAAGTTCCACTCCTCTTACGAGAAGCGGTCACTTGGAGTATTAAACGAAGCAGGAGAAATAATGTTTAACAAAAATCACGTGGTTTATAAGAATATTTGTTTTCATTGCGACAAAGCAAAAACATTAACGATATAACGACCAGGTATCTTTTACTCAGTATATGCCGATGCCTACATAAAACATTGATGACCGTTGAATTTACACATCAATTATTTATAAATAAAAATATTATTTATTAGTGAACAATTTGCAACATTATTCCTTCTAAGCATACATGCACGCCTTCCTTTGGACTACTTATTAAACGTGCGGAGTATGCAGTCAATTCACTGTCTGAATCGGGACACTCAGTCAGCATATATGGTGCCCGATCGTGGCCCTGAACCCATGTTATAGTACATACAGAGTTATAATAAAACACTCTGCACATCTTATGGTGAATCGTGCGGTGGCGTTTCGTACCTTGTAAGCTACGATGTACCTGTTGAACACGTCAAGATTAACCTTAGGGTCAATGGAGTTACAAGCGATCCACAAGATTTGCTTACATTAATTGATAAAGTCTTTTAGAGGAGGAATGAATCGTTCCACACGAATAATGTCTACAGGCAGTTTGTTATGGCATATGGAAGGATAGTCTTCATTCCAGCGGAAAAGTTTCCCGACTGCTATGTTCACACTCGACAACCATAATCAGCTTCAAAGTAGCCCAAATTAATTTGGATAGATCTAAATTAGCAACAGCAGAAATTAGGCAATTTTGCGAAAAGGAAGAGGTGGACATAGCATGTATGCAGTAGCCATATACCTTCGAAGGAAACCTGATCAATATGCCATTTGGCGCTGTAACAATACTGCCTGAGGATCCGAATCCAATGGTTGCGGTGGTGATTTTTAATCGGCAAATAAATACACTCGTACACATAAAATATGTGGATAATTGGACGCTCTGTGTCGATATAGCAAGAGGAAAACATATAATAAGAATTATGAATGTATATTGTCAATTCTCCATTCCGAGGGAGATCTTCGTCCAGAAGATAGAAGATATATTACTTGGATTTTTGTAAAAGGATATAATAATTTTGGAGGATTTCAACGCTAAGTCAACTACTAGTGCCCACAACGTCGTCCGCTTTAATATAGAATTCAACAGAAATGTAACTGATGGAGAAGATGAAAATGAAGGAAATAACTCCAAGTATAACATAGTAAAATAAATAACCAGAAATTTGTCTAAAAATTGAAACTTCCACAAATTAAACATAATTGTAATCTGATGAAACTGACAACTAACCTAGAAGATGCAATATGGACAGCAATAAGAAATTCAGCGCACAAAACTAAACAGAGGAATAAGAAAAGAACACTTTTTAGACGAATAGCCTTAATAAATTAAAACGAAGAATGAGAGCTAACAAGAAGAGCTACAGACCGGCAGGGAATTGCATTTTGAGAGCTATAAGGCTGCAGAAATACAGAATCATAAAGCAACAATTCGAGAAGGAGCTGAGAGAGACAGAAAAGAAAACCTGGAAGAAATTTGTAGAAGAGAACCTAAACTTAGATATATGGGGTGTGCCATACAAAATTATAATGAGAAAAGTCAAAACCAACGGATCTCTAAACACACTTAAAGATGACCAAGACAACTTTACTACTAATTTGAAAAATACAATAGAATTGCTCTATCAAATACTATTTCCTGATGACTATATTGAGGACGACAACGAGGATAACAACAAAGCAAGAAATGAAGCAAAAAATAACATCCAGACTATGATAATGAAAATCACGATGAAATAATTGTCTCAAAGGATCAAGTAGCTTATATATTAAGGAAACTAAAAACAAGGAAAACTCCTGGACCAGATCAAAAAAAATCGAGATCTTGAAAAATAATCAACAGTTATGGACACCTTATTTAACAAAATTATTCAATTAATGTATCCAACAAGAAAATGTTCCGGAATCATTTAAAAATACCAACTTTACAATCTTCCTTAAAGAAGATGATTTGGATAAATTTAACCCAAAATCGTATAGACCGATGTTCATGCTAAACACGATCAGCAAGATATTTGAAAAAGTTATAGCTCAAAAAATCAATAAAAAAGGAACGAACTGGCAAACTGTAAACTACAATATGGTTTCCGTCCGGGTAAAACGACAGAGGATGCTATCAATGAATCACGCAAGAGTATATATATACACTGAAAGAAGAAAGTTGTAAATATGTTATTGTAATCTTCTTTGATATTATGGGATCTTTCGACAATTTGTGGTGGCCCTCATTACAAGTGGAAATAAAAAAGCTAAATATTCATAAGAAATTATGGAAAGTTATTGAAAATTACTTTAAGGATAGGGTGATAGAGGTGGAAACAGCGGACGGCGTCGTGGCCAAGACTCCTCCTACTAAGGGCTGCCCTCAGGGATCGATGTTGGGGCCTGTCTTCTGAGACCTGACCTTCCAGCCTTGCTTAGAGAAGCTGAGCGGGATGCAGCAAGTTGAGAGGGTGATGGGATATGCCGACGACCTGGCGGTCGTAATAAAGGGAAGTAGTCGTCTTGACCAGGGAACTAAAGCCAACGAAATTACAGAGAAAATTACATAGTCGTGTAGAGGAAACAAGCTAACAATATCATCTGACAAGACAAAATATGTGCTATTTAAAGGCAGTTTAATTTACAACAGAGAACCAATGATTAAAGTTAATGGGAAACTAATAAAAAGAGAAAGATATATAAATATTTATGCCTTACATTGGATGAAAAGTTAAATTTCAGACAACATACGACAATTGTCAAGAATAAAGCAGTCAAAATAACACATAAGTTAGTTAATACTGCAGTAAATCACTTCACAATTCCCATCAAAATAATACGTATATACCACGATGTCCTAATAAGAGCAATTGTGGGTTACACCGCAAGTGTTTGGAGTCATCGACTCGATTATGTTAGACAAAAAAACAACAATTGATCCAGCGCAACGACAACTACTTTTACATCTTTCAGACGCCTATAGAACAACTTCAACTGAGGCCTTCCAGGTCGCACTGACTGTTCCCCCCTCCATCTCCAAATTAAGAAATTAGGCGCTACGTATTAGCTAAAAAAAACACCAAGATAAATTAATTAAAATTATACATAGACCTGCAGAAAACGCTTCTGAAATAAATTCAATCGTGGTCGAGGCATGGCAGAACCAATGAAAAGCAACCGATAAATTAAGAAGATTATACTCTATTTTTTCGAGCATTGGATATGCAGCTGGAAGTTACGGAAGGTTTAATGCAATATCTAACTGGCCACGGTCCCTTTCTACAGAAGCTGCACCAGATGAACATCGTTGAGGACAATATGTGTTATACTTGTGGGGTGGTGGCTACGCCCGAACATATCGTTATACGATGCCAAGAAGCTGAGCATCTTGCTAGAGATGAGAGAGAACTCCTGGGGGAGACCCCTGTTACAGACGTTCTGAGAACTACGAAGCTCGTGGCGGCCCTCAGGGGAATAACAGATAGAATTTCCAACTACTATAACATAAAATTCATTAATAACGTGAACCACCGCGTACAGGAGACAAGAAAAGGGGAAATAATGAAAAAACTTTAAAAGAAAGCTGGTGGGTGATCGTGTCCGCGCAGCCGCGCCGTGACAACCGCGTCTATTAAGAAACAGAACTTAAATGTGAAGTGAAATAAACTAAAAATGTGAACATAATTAGAATAATTGTGTTTGCTGGAACCTGGTAGAGCTAGCGCCTTGAGGCGGAAACCGTCACAGAAAACGCTCTAAGTGTATGAGTGTGTGCATGGAAGAGGTTGTGATGGATAGTATAGCGAGTAAGGGAAGATACTAATTAATAATTGTGCAAAAACGCTGATCTTCTGGAACCCGAAAGCAAAGCGGCTAGATGGAACAAGTGGAATGAGTGAGGAGAGAGTGCGTGAGTAAAGTGAAATTTCTGTAAAGTGTGGAATAATGGAAACGGGACTGCAGAAAGAGTAACCTGTGACAAGAAGAAGATGCAGTTAGTACCAGAAATGGGATGGTAAAAACTTTGTAGATTTACCAACGCATCCACGCGCTCCTAATCCTATGATTTTTTATCTTGTTACAGGAAGAAGAAACCATAAGAAGCAGCAGCTCAAGTTATATGTTGTACTGTTTTGTTTTTGCCCTGACCTTGTCCCCTTGTTTGACTCCTTAAATGTTATGTACTTTATGTTTCTTTGTTGTTTTTCTAAATAAATAGCATATAAGTAGAAAGGGTTTCCCCCGTTCAAAAGGACCACATATTATATTAAGGCCAGGGGAACATTCTGGATGCCTGGCACAAGCCAGTTCCGCAATCCCAGAAGTCTCAGACTAATGGAACACAGGAGCTCTTTGGAATGCCGGAACTCCAGTAATCCAAGAATCTATAGGGATATGTCTGCCCCAAGGCAAAGAGAGCGAATATCTGCTCGTGGTGCACGTCCCAGAAAGTGCACAACTTATTTTGTGCACTGGATGCAAAGAGGCAGGGGTGGAATGCGGGTCCCTAAATAAAAATAATAACTTCCCAACAAAATCCATAGATATGATCTCTCTGAGTTTGGTAGCTTCGACTGACACAAGACGACGGGTTGGTGGATGGGTATCTGATTTGCGTAACTTGTAGGTCACGCAATCTCTCACATATCAACACACATCATCATACACGAAACCCCAGTAAACGTTTTCCACTACCAGACTATGAGTCTTACCGCACCCAAAATCTCCTTTTTTGTCATGCTGGTTCTGTAGAACAGTTCTGATCTGGCTATTCTGAACGACCCTCCATTTCTCGGGAAGATGAAAGTCGCGCTTTAAAAGGAGATCGTTATCCATTTGGTAAAACTTCTTAAGTTCGGACCTGGATTTCCCGGTGGAATCCGTCAAGACCATGATAAGACTCACGATTCCTTGGTTTTCTCGTTGGTGTTCGACCCAATCGTCTCGGTTGAGGTTGACTAAATCCCCAGGAATCGTGCTGAAGTGATTTATTCTGACAGCTTGTAGGGTAGCATGAGGTGAGATTCACGACAAGGCACCGGCTTATCCCTGGCACATATTTTATTTGGAGATTCAGGTCCTGAAGCTTAAGACACCACCGATAGAGCCGGTTATTCCAGAATTTAATTCTTTGGTTGTGTACCATGCCTGATGATCAGTGTACACGGTGACCAGGTGTCCAAATAGCAAATTCCTCCATTTGCGTACGGCTAATACGATGGATAACATTTCAATTTCAGTTATCGTGTATCGGCTTTTACACGAGTTGAGAACTTTGCGCATGAATCCGATCACCACTTCGCTGTCATCCTGCTCCTGCGTAAGAATTGCTGCAGTTGGTACCATGCAAGCGTCAACTCTGATAATAAAGTCCTTGATCAGGTTAGGGTGTACCAAGAGGATATTTTTTCAAATCTTTCGCTTGATTTTGGAGAGATATTCATCATGCTCACTGGTCCATTCCCACTTGCAACCTTTTTGGAGTAAGAGGTACAGCGGGGTTCTTTTGCTGGCGTAGTCATATAGGAATCTGGAGCATCAGTTGAAAATTCCCAGATCTCTGCAACCCTTTGGTGTTGTGGGGTGGTGTTATGGATTCAATCATTCACACATAATTCGGGTCTTTATTTACATCATCCGGCGTAACCGTGAATCGCAAGAAGGTGACTTGTGATCTGAGGAAAGCACACTTTCGTAAGTTCAACCTCATACCAGTGGCTTCGAACTTCGCCAACACTTTGTCAAGGAGTCGAAGGTGTTCGTCGAGGTCTAGGCCAGGGATGAGTATATCGTCATTGTAGATGATAAGCTTATCAGCTAGGTCAACGCCCATAATATTTTG
>JAGDQP010046717.1:0-15221 GCA_022664845.1 Lepisma saccharinum
TCTGGTAAAGCATAGTAAATATTTCTTAATAGGATACATGCAATAAAACAGAACTACAAAAAAATAATTGAAAGAGCATGGCTCTCTGGGAACAAAATGGTAACAAACACGAACGAAAGTAGCCAAAGAATTGTTACATAGTGTTACATTCGAAAGTATCCTTGAACTGTGTGATTAATAGGTTCGGCATGTCGTTTGTACAGAAGAGGGGTAAGCGCCACTGCTAATGCGATTCAGTACAAATTTTTGTTGCCAATCCATGCTTTTCGCCTTCTGGTGTATCCGCTATCTCTTCGTCCACTTTATACGACACATATAAAAGGAGTCGAGAAGGAAAAATATAATATCAAAGAACAAGCTCAGATAGAAGTTAGGACAATAGATTACGAGTCGACGTACTAAATGTCAACAGTGTCGTAGTAAATTTTCTCATATTGCGATAAGAAAAGGGAGTTTTCTTTCCTAAGACTTGCTATTAGTGGCGCCGTGCGGAATCTGTGGTTTCTCGCGTTTCCTTTCACTACGACTCGCCAAGAAGACCTCCACACCGAATCAAAAGAAAAGAAAGGGACAGGAAGAATATGCGTTTGTAGATCGATGAAAAGTGGGGGAGGAGCATTTTTACTTCAGTGTTTTAAGCTCGTAAAACTTCTTTTAAAAAAAAGAAGAAGTGTTAAGATGGATTGCAACCTTTCCTGTTTCTTTACAGATTCACTACTAGTAATAGATTTCAGCAAAACAAAAGCAGAATATATTTCGAAGATGTTCTCCTTAAGAGCCCTCAGTACCTACGATGCATGTGTGGTTTCATATTTTTAACGATACTGGACAAATGGCAATGAAATTTTGGAAAACGGTCCCAATAATACTTATGAATGTGTACCAAAAAACTATTTGAGATTTTGACGTTGTTTATTTTAGCTGAGAGATTAGAATATCCGTAATGGTCGACCCTCGGGCATTCTAATTTCTCAGCTAAAATAAACAATGTCAAAATCTCAGTTCATTTCATTAACGTTCACAAGTATTGTTCCTTGTCATTTGTCCACTATCTTTAAAAATATGATAACCCACACACGAAGCGTAGGTATAAGGAGGCCTCTTAAGATGCCTCGATAGTCAAATCCCCTTTGTTTTAGATTTTTTTTAAAAGTCCCGGAGAACTGAAAAACAATATTGCAATATTCACACGTGACCTCATGAACACGCACCAAATGGATTACTTCAGAGTTTTAAAAGGATTTAATTTAGGTGAGACACTTGAAACCCCGTAATGTATGACGCCATAAATTAGGTGTTCAAATTTCTGATCATAAACAAACATATTAAAGTTGTGTATTGGATCATAAAATACATATTCTTAAGGATTATTGGGACCGCTTCTCAAAATGTTATTCTTACTCGTCACTTACCCGTTATTTTAAAATATCTTTAAAAAAAAAGTGGGGGCGCTTGAGTACTGACAAGGCCTCTTAATGTTCTCCTTGAAGATACAAAAGCATTAATTAATGTAGTTTTCTTTGACTGGGAAATATTTTGTCCTTGAACATTTTTTTTTGAAAATTATGTCCAATCACGCAGCTCCAATGTTATTATGTCGTATTTGCAGAGTAGATGTTTTGCGGCAAAGGCAGAGCAAATGAAAACCTTCCTCAAATGCTTGCATATGAGAGATTGTAAAATGAAAAGCTTTTTATGTGAAAAGATGGCATATTGCAAGATTTTAGACGCAATTCTAAATATTCCCTCCTGTTTGTTGTTTGCAGTGTAGCCTATTAACGATAGAATCATTAGGACAAAATCTTCGTTCAAAATCAGCTCTTTAAGAAAATAGATTATAGACGACCAACACTGCTATTAAGCATTACATAGAAAATTATTATGAAAATCATGTACAAATACAATTTAGTTTCTTATATTATATAAGATATACAAACTTTTAGAAATCTTAATGCTAAACTTCCACAATCACAAACATCCATGTCCCAGCCGGGATTCGAACCCGGGACCTTCGAATCGCTGGCTTAGCGTCTTAATCCACACGGCTACCAGGTCGACTAGAAATCTTGTTATTCTCGTTAAATTCTATACGTCAGAGTTATTATTATTATTCCGAAATTGAAGTTGGTGGATTGAATTCTGGAACCCAGGACAGTTGCTGCTCTGACTTTTTTTTATCACTCTTGCGATTTTCAAGACGTTTCAGAGCTGGTATTTCTCCAATGGCGGAAATCGAAATTATATATTTTGACCGCCAGGATAGTGACAAGCAACCAATCCAATTGCAGTTCTGAAATGATGACTCTTGTAGAGCTCATGGCTTTTGAAGTTTAAGTTCATGGTTCCTTGGTAGCTTTTAATGTGGTCATGACTGGGAGTCACATGATTGGTCTAGGCCAGCGTTTCTCAACCCTTTTTGATCCCGCGACTCCTTTCACCATGCCTTCTAGCCAGCGACCCACAATTATTTTATTTTGTGTAATATTTGCTATTCATTTCAAAACATAACAGCTTATTTCCTGTATTTATAATAAATATTCTAATAATATTATTCAAAACTATTCAGCAAACTACATTATCTTTAGCAATTATTAAAAACAGGACGCAAATTAAACTACTTTCTTTGAAAATTATTAGTTTTAACCTACAAAACCCTTGCTAAATGTATTTTTTCGCCTTCCCTCGCGACCTCCTTTGGGGTCGCGACCCCCAGGTTGAGAAACTCTAGACTAGGCAGAAGAAAATAATAATGACATTGAATTTTCTCAGGGTAGATATTGAGACTCACTAAATCTATTTAAACGTGAACTTAACAATAGTTATTTACCGTTATTTCGAATCTCATCGGGTGATTAAATTTAAAAAAGAAAAATAAACAAAATCTAATAAGGATAAGGAACTATAAGTAACAGGATAGTGACAGAAGTGATAAATCCTTATTTGATTTGCAGAAATGAATTGTTTCTTTTGAATCACTGAACAATCTAAAGAGTTCCAGCGCAGAAGCTTAAATAAAGAGGAACGCGGGAAGATGATAGTGTTGAAATAACATGACAAAAAATTTCCCCTTTGAGGGATTTATAGAGTTCTTTTTTATTCGTTTGTCCAGAATAGTAACAAAATGAATGGGACATACTATAGTCTTTTATCGCGACTTCAACTTTCTGCTAAAAAAAATTGTTTCCCCCCTTTCGAATCTCGTGTAGAGTAATTGTAAGTTCAGTATGTGTATGTAAACACTTGTTATTGTACAGAAATAGCTGGTGTAGAACGCCAGGTTTCAAGACAAGACAGGAAACGGACCTTCCACCCCTTCCCTTGTTACATAATTACCATTCAGAATTTTAATATAGCAGTAATAAACATAAAATTTTTAAGGCTAACCTGACTCTCATCAAAATTATCGTCAAAAACACCATTAATGTCATTTTCAGAGGATGACCTAGAAAATATGAAACTTTCATGGACGTTGCTGATTTATCGATCAACAATCATATATTTTACGATTAACAGAAACTCATTTGTCATTCGAAGTTGAACCTCGTGTATCTTGAAACCGAAGTTATTTTCGATAATCGTCCAACTTGACTTTAATTTGTTTTGATCTGAGAAATTCGTGTGCCAAGCGGATCTCAGATGTCAAGATACAGCCTTGATACCTCAAGATACAGTATATGAGGAATTTTTTTTTAAAATGGCACTAAGTCTTTATGTAATAGATCTCTCATTTGGCTGGTTCTGTTTGGTACAAAGAACAGCCCAAGAGATCGAGACACGCATAATAATAAAGTATTCTAACCAATTATATTATTTTTCTCCTATTTACTATTACAATTAAATGCTTTTGCAACCAGTGTAAAATAGCTTCATAAATAAGTGACTAGAATAATTAGTATCATAGTACGGCACGCGTCTCTTCACACTACTGCACATATTACACAATAGAGATTATATAGTTGTTGTTTTCAATTTTATGTATGGCCTTTAGGTATCTAAGGCTCAGCCCTGGATAGGGGGGGAAGTATTTGCGAAGGTGTCGGCCAGGCAGTGTGCGAATTTTAACCAGGGGGGATAAAACATAACATATATAATTCACGGCCATATTCTATCCATTACTGAATGAGGCCTCTCCCGAAGGGAGGAGTTGTCCGGGTAGCCGTGCAATCTACGACGATAGGCCAAAGACTCGAAGGTCCCGGGTTCGAGTGCCGGCAGAGGCATGGGTGTGGATTTTAATGGCTATAGGGCGAATCGTGACGGGCCGAAGTCCAAAGTTACTAGACTGGCCCATATAAAAATAAAGTTTACCAAAGTACTTTTACCGAATGAAGGGAATGGTCTACTGCTCGCACGCCGACCAGACGAGTTCGGAGAGGAGAGCCGAAGCTCTCAACTTTGATCGTTACTATCTTTTATTCACAGCAGCTCCCAAACTGCATCACGATCCTGGGTGGGCACCGTTCCAGACCCTCTCGTTTTGAAAAAATATATCTTGGGAAGCCGGAAATCGAGCCCGGGACCCAACGAACAACAGTCAGAAACGGTAATCACTAGACCAGCGGAGAGAGAGAGAGAGTCCCATTTTCCAGTAGGAGTTTAGTAAATCAAACCAATGATACTAATTTTTTTTTTACATTAAGCTACTTCATAAACATCATCACAAAAGAAATGGTTTCCAAATAGGCTTCTTAGCTGCTAGTTAAAGTTCATATACCCTTGTCACTTGCATGAAAAGTTTCAACGTCTGACAAATAAAAATTTCCCGATTTTCTCTCTAATCTTGATCGAAACATCTTCTAGGCAGGATAAATTTATCCCTGGCAGGGACCAAAAATAAATTTGTCAGGGTGGGAAACTTATTTGCCAGGGGGAAAATCCCGGGTATGCCCCACCCGTTAATTCGCACACTGCGGCCAGGGTCTATGTTGAAGGTGCCATCCCGGTATTTGCCTGTTGTGACTGAGGAAAAACCTTGACAAAACCTCAGTCAGGATAATCAGCAGCTGGGATCGAACTTACAACCTCCCGAATGCTCTACCACTGATCTACGGCAGCTCGGTGATATAGTTGTTGGTACTGTGATTTGTGAATATAAACAAAGTCTTCTAATACAATCTCTTGAGCATTTGAGATCAAAGTTACAGGTCACGCTGGTGAGTCTGTTTGTCACCCAGCACCGGTTATGTGGACGTTTTCGGCCTTTAGATGTGTCAGAAGATTTTTTTAAAAAATCTACAAGACTTTTAAAAAAAATTGCTTTTTTTTTCTTTTCTTTACAAACCTTATGATTTAATTTCCCTATGTAGAGGGAAATTCAAATAACAGAGTAATCAGGAACAGAGATTCAACTATGAAACAGTCTAAAGTAAAAAGAAATTAATTTTTGCTTAGTTTCATTCATATTTGAATAACAACAAACACTGGTGGTAAAACCGACTAATAACCTTATGAAGAATACGAAGTTGGGATAGCTGTAATAAAATAAAACGTAATTTGTTTTATGTATGTGCTATGAATATCTATGATAACCTATATAGCACATGTTTGTTGTTTACAATTTGTACTACAGGAAAAATCAACTACAAATGACCAACAATATGTTAGTGATCAAACTTTAAATCTTTCAAAAGATCTAGTATCACAATACAATTCCGTATACACAGATTAAAGTACATAAAGTCATTTAAACTTTTGCTTCGGGATGGGAGTAAGTCATGGTGCTTTTCCAGCCCATACACTGCACTTAATTTTATCTTATCATAAACCTTTAATGATAATAATAATAGAACGTGTTGGTGATTTGGAGTCCATAGATGTAAGATAGGCATCAAAATTTAAAAACAGAGGCGTTAAAGTTTTAGTGTTGCGCCCGTCCGATGACGCAGGCCCAAATGAGACGATGAAGACTCCTTTGCGTAGGCGTAAATAAAATTCTTCTTCTCCTCCTCCTTAGTAAATAATTTTACGATTAGTTTGCTCCAGTTCTCATCTTCCGTTCTTTCCATGTTATATGCAATTAATATATCCTTTCTTGTACACAACCCGGAGAACGGAATCGTCGTGAAGGTTGTCTAACAGGATAGGATACATTACTTTATATCAGTAAAAGCTTGCTTTCTGGTATTAAAATATCTCATCGCAGGATAAAACTGACTTCATATCGCAATTTAGCGAGACTCTGTGTTCACGGTCGTTTGCAATCTGTTGGCACTATAGCCTTCCACTATACGAGCTTAATCTGTAACGGAGGGCAGCGTTCTTAACAGGTAAAACGGACTTCAGACTGCAAGCTTATTTTATCCTGTCTGCACTTCTGTGAAATTGGACATTCCGATTTTCACTACATTTTTACCTTCATTTAGGGGAAAATCTTCTCTTCTTACTACCTGTAATTCACTACGTTGTCATCGAGTCCGCCTTAAGTTCATAATATAAAAGGCCTGTCTGAAAACTATCCAACCTTATTTGTTATCTGAAGAAACTAGAGAATTTCAACACTCCATACAGGGATGCAGCTATCCTTTATGTGCATGCCTGCTGTGTAATGTGATTTATCTTTCTCCAGCAATCAGGGTGTAGTGTCGTGTGGCAAGTATTCACTTGAAGACTTCCGTCTTAAGACAAAAGTCTGCCACAGACGTCCGTCCTGCGACGTATGTCTGCCGACGGTAGTCTGTCACGACTAAAGTTTAGCTGCCACACTTCAGGCTGGTTTTGGTGAGAGGTCATGACGGAAGCAGTGGATTTTGCGGGTGTTTCTGCCAGCTGTTTGGTTATCCAGTCTAACAGGAAATATAAGCGCAAACGATACTGGATACGAGAGTTATTTAAAAGGGATAATCAACATGCAGAGAACTTATTGAGAGAACTTAAATTGGAGGATGGCGTTGGCATTGGCTTAGTATTCGTGCATTAGTGCTTGTGGGTTCGATTCCAGCGGCCGACCACCCTGACTGAGGTTTTTAAAGCGTTTTTCCTCAGTAACATCAGATGAATGTCGAGATGGCACCTTCAACATAGGTTCTGTCCTACACCTTCCCGAATCCTTCCCACTATCTCGACCCGAGCCTTAGATGCCTAAAATATCATAAATGTAATTCAAATTTAAAAAAATATTGTAGAACAAAACTAGTAAAAACTAATCAGTCCAGCCTGATATCTGTATTTAAAACAAGGCAGTAAGAATTATTAGTTTGAAATTAGTTTCTTACAGGCTAATGAACCTACCACTTTATTATTATAATACAGTAGTAAATGTGGTAGGTTTATTAGCTTGTAAATAAATAATTTCAAATTAGTAATTCTTACTGCCTTTTTTAAATTGATATTTATGGCATTTAGGCATTTAAGGGTCAGGCCGTGATAGGGGGAGGATTCGTGAAGGTGTGGGCCGGGACCTATATTGAAGGTGCCACCTCGGCATTCGCCTGTTGTGGTTGAGGGAAAATACTGGAAAACCCTTAGTTAGGGTGTTCGGCAGCTGGAATCAAGCTCACGAGCTCCCATCGGGACGGACATAAGCCATAGTGCTTTTACTGCCTATAAAATCCATTTTATAGGGCAAATAGTTTTTGAGTTTCGGGCTTTTAAATGTTTCAAAACGCGTAAAAAAAATCGGTCGATTTTTTTTATTTTTAACAATTTATACCTCAAAAACCGAAAGTGACAAAGACATGAACTTATGTATTTTTGATTATATTAATGAATGAACAATTACCAAATATCACACATTTTGCAAAATCTAAGGTTTAAAACTATTTTTTATTGGTTGATTTGGTATGGAATGAGCCAGGGGGGATCCTAAAACTAGTGGTTACTGGTAAGTGATAACTTACTACCTATTTGGCTAGAAATATAAAGTCTTTATACCTGCTTGGGATAATATTCATCAGGATCAACAACCGAGGATGAAATCCTCAGGCATAGGGAAAATTCCAGGCATTCCTTCCGGAAAATCGAACACTGATTATAGTAATGGATAATAGCGTTAACAGCGTTTTTAAACTGCATTTGGTGAAAAAAAAGTTGTGCTTACAAATGAACCAGAAATATTTTCTGAAGAAACTTAACCTAACATGTAATTTACTTTCTCGTAATTAAATAATGTCAAGTTTTGCGTGAAAGCAACTAGTTCTCATTCAGACGCGTATCCAAAGTTCCCTCTTCAATGGGGCCGAATACGAACGAATTATTATAGATCATGGAAAGATTTTAACTCAGCTTTTCCTCAAAATAACAATAATTAATTATTATTATTATACAGCTTAATAGATTTTTTCAACGAACGAATGTAATCATTTTTTAATCAACTAAAAACCAGTCTTAGTCCCCTTGTTTTTCGTCCACACCAGAGGACCCTTGTCTGTGTCTTCCATCTCGGTCGGGAGAAAAAGATCCAAAGATTTCTGTCTGAAAACTGACCGCGTCGGTCTGTGGAGAAATCCAAGACTGTCCGCAGACCCGAGTCGGCGTGTCTCTCGACAAAAGTCTTCGAGTGAATACACGGTCTTAGTCGCACTTGCATTCGCGGGGAAATGACAGAACGTGTTGAACAACGATAGTGTGTCAAGTTTCACAAGAAATTTGATAGCCGAGCTGAAACAATGCGCAAGATCGATCAATACCAATACGATTCTATGGGGAGTACACAAATAAAACAGTGATCCAATCTGTTCAAAAAAAGTGGAAGCGTGCATTCTCGCCAGATGCTGATTGTGGTTTTTATTTTTTACTACCGGGGGAGGGGGAGACATGTGTATCACGAATACGTATCGGAAGGACGGAAAGTTACGAAGGACGTTTTTCGTCGCCTACGTGATGCAGTTCGTCGCAGACCTGTGGGCTTCACAAAACTGGCACCTGCATCAGGATAACGCCCCAGTCCATTCGCCGCAAATGATCCAAACTTTCCTGGCAAAGAACGTCGTTCTTATCGGTCGCCATCGCTCTTTGTGACTTTTGGCCTTTCCGTAAAGGCAAATTGACATTTAAAAACATTCACTTCGATATCCGAGAGAACATCATGCAAAACGCTACGGCGGCGTTGAGATCAGTTCCAAAAGAGGCATATCAGGCAGTGCCGGATCTAGAAATTTTCCTATGGGGGAGGGAGGCAAAGTTAAATTTTGCCGCCCGTTTGTAGCCCTTTCCACCACCCTTTTGCCGCCCTTTCCATCGTTTTCTTAGCCAAACAACACGACTGGCCGACGACGCGACGTCCACATTTTCTCGCATCACGTAACGTATTTTCTTCGTCTCAGAAGCCTGTCATGGCATCACTATTACTAACTCCAGTAAGGCAATAGACCTGCCTATCTGACTTGAATCGTGGTTTGAATTTTAAAGATAAAGGTAGGTTGTATAAAATAACACTAACAAATGTCTTAGTGTGCCAGTATTGAAAATTTGAACACTTTTAGGTCAATTTTAATTTAATATACAATTTTACTTCCTTTTTAGGAGCTTTTATTTTTAGCTGCTTGCCGCCCCCTAAACGTGCCGCGCGGGTCACTTGCCCCCTTTTGCCCTTCCCCCCTTAGATCCGGCACTGGTACCAGGCATACTTCCAGCAATGGTAGAATCGTTTGGTTAACTGTATGGAAGCTGAAGGATCATATCTCGAAGGTGATTAGGAATTGAAACACAGCAGGTACGTAGTTTTATTTTCCCGCCCTATGGTCGGATACTTTTCAGACAGGTCACGTATATTTCTTTGTCCTTCTTTGGATTAGAACTCTGCTCCTTGTAAGGGCAAGTGTGTTTTCTGCAAATAAAACCTAACGCACTAAAGGTCATTCTTCGCGCAAGTCTTCATACTATTTACGTACTATATAAAGTGAATTAATATTTATTATGATAAATGCCACTAATATTAAGGAGACAATATTAAAGAATTAAATTTTCCATATTGTTGATCATGTTTCTTAAAACGTTTCAGCATCACAAAGGAAGAGAGTAGTAGTTGAAAACATTTCTTGGAGAGTGATATCTAATACGGATCCAAACATCATACAACTTCAAAACTATTTACGAACGATTGTTCACAATAGTCAATGACAGGTTATAAATAAACAGAAGCCAGACCATAAGTTAGGGGAGAGGTTAAACTGATAATAGGTTACCTTGTGTATAACTCACAACATTGAAGGTTAGTGGGAAGGATGAAAGGTCTCGTAGGTTTTGGTTTTACATATTTATACCATCCGAATGACAATACCAGGACCTTATACGAGCTGAGAAATTGAATAACGATTCCATGAGCTAATTCATATACTAGGATTAAACCAACCTTATTTATAAAGGTTTCTTAACACTTCATCAAATAATATTATTTTTACAACTGTTGTTGTACAATCTAGACGTGTGCGTTATTATCAGTAATTTCTAGCCGAGATCTTAACACAATAACTGATTAAATTGAATAATTATTGTTCATAACTTCACCGCTCTCGACTTAAAAGCGTGTCATCATTTCAAGATAAAATTAGATTATCTCACCAAACCGAGGTCAGATTTTCAATTAGCTTATTGTACAGAGCGACCGTAGCTCAGTTGGTAGAACGTTGGTTTTGCGTTCTGGAGGTCCTAACTGAGTTTTTTTCGCGTTTTTTTCTGTCACACGAGACAACCTTTGTTTCTTGCCGACTCCTTCCCGCATCCTTTTTATTATATTGTTTAAAAAAATCGAGAAGTGCCTTGATATATCCAGTAATGTTTCAGTACTTACAACAAGCCTGGAAAAATACCGAGATATTTCTTCTGTGGTACTGGGGGTTCTGTTTTCAGTACCAGTGTGATGTTTGCACATGTGCAGAAAGAGCAAACGGTTCATTATCGTAACTGAACATGCAATTCTGATCAAGTGTTTACTGCCGCCATTTTGGTCACATTTACTGACCTCTAAATAGTTTTGATATAGGGTTTTCTTACCTATAGCAGTTCAGTCTAGTCAGTAAGCCTAGACACACACTAGCAACTTTCTGTGGGTGATTTTTTAATTGAGAAAATGAAACACAGACTTCTATATAACAGCACGCGCACTGGCAATTTTAAAATCACCGTGATAAAAAAAATAAAATAAAACATGCTCCATTTTGGAGGTGATTAAACTTTCAGTAATAGAACACATGTACTTAAACTTCTCCGCGCGCACTAGCAACTGAACTGCTCGATTCTGTGGCTGCAGCTTGTACTACCCTCAGAAAGATGTATTTTATTCATTAGTAGTGGGTTTTCCAACAATGGTATCTAATTGTTCATTGTTGAATTATTTATATTTGAAGTAAAAAAGGTCAGAAAGTAAATAGACAAAATGCAGAAACTTGGAAGTGATATTTTGCAATAAGAAATTTATATTTTGTGTTCAAACATAATAATCATGGAAGTAGTTTATTAAGTTTAAGAATTGTTATTTTCGGTTACAACTTCATAGTTATATTTTATCATTATAAAAATTATCTCAGAATTATTTCATGAAGTAAATGTTTGTCTTAAGTCAGCAATATCCTACTGCAAGGGCCTTCAAATGGCGGATTCCGGTTCGGATCCGGTCGCCGAAGTCTTCATTTTCGGACCTCCACGGTTTAATACCAATTGGAATTTATTTATGTTTTTTGGCATCTTTGACTCACACCAGAACTACTATGATATTAAGAGTAATATAGTATGTGCATGTGTTGTATTATATGTATATCCTTCACTAGTTACATTGCACGAAAAACAGAGAAGTGTTTTGTAAATTCATGCTAATTTACGCCTCTTTAATTTTATCGTAATTGTTTCCAAAAACATACAGAGTAACCAATAAATGTACTGTTTTACTTTTCTCTTTCAATTTATTTATGGCTTTTAGGCATCTATGGATTAATCCGGAATAAGTTAGGAGAAAGAGTCAACCAGAAGATAGGATAAAATTAATTGTATGGGCGGAACGATCTAAGGTACCATTCCAGAATCTGCATGGTGTGACAGGAAAATCCTCAGTCGGGATGGTCGGCCGCTGGTAGAATCCAGGACCTCCCGAATGAGCAGCGAACGTTCTACCAACTAAGCCACAGTCACTCGGTCGGTGTTACTAAGTATCTACTAAGGCATTTTTATTGTGAGATTACCCAGGAGAAAATAATTCAAGACCTAGTCCTGACTAGTATTTTGATGTTACAGCCAATCTTTCGTGTGGTGGTATGCAGCAAGTCAAAAAGTATTATTTTGGTACATGCTATGATCAAGAGCGAATAACAAGTTATAAAATCGTTCTATCCTTGTTTATCTATCCTGAAATGATTGAAGAACTTCTTTTTATCTTCTCTCAAAGATGGTCCAGGAGGTAACGTTGAGGACTTCTAATTAGTAATGGGCAGGCACGCGAGTTCGAAATCCACGGCCGACCATCCTCACAGGCGTACCAGGGTGTCCTTCACTTTCACCAGGCAAATGCTGGGAATGGTCCCTTAAGTAATATTCTGGCCAATACCTTCTCCATTCTCTGCCTACCCTATCCCGACCTGACGTAAAGATACCAAAAGGCCATAAATAAATTCAAAGATGCAACGAGTTTATAAAATTGCCCATTTAAAAATCTCCGGCTTGATGACTTTTCTTTTACGTTTTCTCCTTCATCTTAAATTAAGAGCAGCCGACTGCAGAAGCCGTCTGATCTCAGGCGTCAGATCAGCGTCTCCAATCGAATCCCGGATGGAGGATTGATGTTTGTGGATTTTAGAGACTTCACACCTGGTGGAATCGAGATGAATCGAAGTCATTAGTTACTAAAATGCCCCAAAATTCAGAGTTTTCTTTTTTTTTTTAAGAAAATCTGATCACAACATGCAGCTATTTATTTGAAATCCATTTCGATGCTGAAGAACTAAAATCTCCTAGTGTGTGTCACCTAAAAATATTAATGATTTTTTTACCTGTCAATTTTTCAAGTGCAAGTGCGCGCCTAGGCTGAGACGCTGAACAACCTGTATTCGTTCAAATCTCGCTTCTGGCTTCTATTTTTTCTTTCTCTGAAACAGGCAAGGTGGCTGGCTGCTTCTTTATTATCCAAGCTGCTGGAATTTCTAGGCAGTTATAGTTACCTAATTGTCTCCAGGAATGTAGCCTGTCCCGTCCTGAGCCATAGATGGCTAAAGGCCATAAAGAAATATAATTCGATTCAATTGAATTAGCTTATATCGAAGTGTAAAGTAGTACAGCTGGTCGAAGTTACGGGGTATTAGATTTCTTGCATGAGTACCCACAGCATTGTATTTCTCAACCTAAACTTCCCAATTCACTCACTGGAAGTCTATTAAAATATATGATAAGTATTCTTTTAACACGCCTCTTCTTGACTACGATTTTTGAATCCTCGTTTTGTAATTATCATGGATATCACGATGTGTGTGCGTACTATTCCGTAGGAAACCTGCAGCATTGACGTGAATGAAATAAAATCTGTTCTCAGGCTCAAATTGTTCGCTGCTTGGCAAAAGTAAAAAGCAATATATTATGTTCACAATCCTCGTATAAGTAATTTTACTCCGCATTTCATGATAGCTGTTGTAAACAGCACTGTCCTGTCGTATTGTGAAAAGACAGCTCATAAAGATCGTTACTTGTATGTGTAATGGTGTTAAGGACAAAGCGAAGAAGTTCGAATGTACAGAATTTTCCTTTGTAAACTGATACCTTAATACAGCATTTAAAGGATCCACAATTTAGAACGACATAATGAAATTCATGAAGACAGTTTCTTGCACAGACGAATTAAATCCAGCTGCCACCATAATTAAAATGAAATAGTTCACAAAATGCAAGTACTGCATATTAACTATACCACGTTATCTGATTTTAAGTTCAACACCGGTGTTAATCGACTAATAACACGGTATTGCTCTTTAAAATATTAACTTAATGTAACCTTATTTATCTTGTAAGTTGTTCCTCTCACTTGAAAAATTACTCATACGAGAAACAAAATATCAGACGTTTAATAGATTTTTTGGGACAAGAAAAAGGACGAGAATTAGTGGCGTTTATCTTCAACGGAAATATGATCTTGACATTTCTGTATAGGTTGCATTACCATTACAAAATTCAACTGAAGACCGTGATTTTTTAATGTGTTTGTCCGTGTTTTATAGAAGTAACAAGTTGCCTTACGTGATGTCATCGAAGTTTTCAAGGATGTTAGAATTAGAGGGGCTGAACTTAAGAACGTCAGTCCGCCATCTTGGTCTGCAGAGTCAGAATTAAAAGGAGTTGTAGGTACTTAAAGTGAAAGTGATCAGCTTGTAAAATCGAGGTTTTATTTACTCTTTTTCTTTAGTTGCTTAATAAATAGTACCATCAGCTGTATTCAGAAACGACTTCTTCAAGTAACTAACGCTGTACTAATGATTAACAACCTTTTAACATTGGTAGTCACTCGTTAGTATAGCGCTAGTCACTCTAAAAAAACGTTTCTGAATACGGATGTACATGTTCAACGAATTTTACTTATCAATATTTAATTTATATATAAGGACCACTCTCCTAAATTCTGGTTGTCCATACCAAGATGGCGGACTGACTTTAATTTCAGATTTAATTCTTATTTTAAATATTGGTCTGTCCTACAATTCTAACATCCTTAAAAATTTCGATGATATCAAGTCGAGACAAGCTGTTACTTCTATAAACATTGATATAACCTGTCATAACTTGCTAGAATAGTCTATAAACATTAATCACTGATTCAAGGTTAAAAGAAATTGTGCTCCCAAAGAAAAGACTATTCGTAACGTTTCGACGTCGTCTTACTTCATGTTCTGATGCCTGGGATGACACGAAAAGTGCGAAGAAAGCTCTGATATGGCTCGGAAGATTTTCTTATCATAAACCTATCAGAGAAAATTAATATACAAAGAATTACTACGGAATTACTTGATATTTGTCGTTTTATCAATTTTTCGTCACTTATTAAATACGAACACAAGTAATATGTTATCTCTTCTGGATGAGGGAATTCATTTTTTTAATTTTAAATCATCAATAGGCGTTCCTTATCTCAACAATGAAACAATGTGTCTCAACAAGGAACGTCTCCACCGAAATTAATTTACACACTAACTTGATCGAAAAGGAAAAAAGCAAACATGGTTATAGAAAGAAATCAGTGCAGTTGGTTTGGCTGATGCATCGGCCTGGTGTCGCATGTAACTGTTGCAACGACTCCTCGGAGACCAGTCAAGCTG
>JAGDQP010046718.1:0-15221 GCA_022664845.1 Lepisma saccharinum
GATTCGCAACGGATTGAAACAAGGCGATGCCTTGTCACCACTACTGTTTAACTTCGCGTTAGAATATGCGATTTTAAAAATTAAAGGGGACAAAAAGGGACTATCATTGAATGGTTTGAATCAACTGTTTGTATACGCGGATGATGTAGATTTAATAGGGGACGATATAGATTCACTACAAAGCAACACCGATGTCTTAGTAGAAGCGTGCGATGAGATAGGTCTACAGGTAAACATAGATAAAACAAAATATATGGTAACAAGCCGAAGCACAGGGAATGAAGGAATTAAAAACATAAGAATTAGGGATGAGGTCATAGAGAAAGTAAACAAATTTAAATACTTGGGAGCATACGTAACAAGCAAAAATTAGGTCACTGAAGAAATAAAAAGTCGCTTAGTATCGGGGAACTTATGTTTCTATTCAGTCCAAAAACTTCTAACATCGCGATTAATATCAAGGAAATTGAAATTAAAAATATACAGAACGGTTATTCTGCCGGTAATACTTTACGGTTGCGAAAGTTGGAGTACGACCCTAGCAGATGAACATAAATTACGTGTATTTGAAAATAAGGTTTTGAGAAAGATATACGGGACGAGATGACTGGAGAGTGGAGGAGACTGCATAATGAACTCCACGGACTGTACGATTCACCAGATGTTGTAAAAATAATGAAATCGAGACGACTAAGGTGGGCAGGGCATGTAGCTCGGATGGGGGGAAAAACGAAGATTATATTCTATCCTGGTTGGAAGGCCCGATGGAAAGAGGCCATTGGGAAGACCGAGACGTCGTTGGGAGGACAATATTAGAAGAGATCTTCGAGAAGTAGGTGTTCGTGATGAAAACTGGCTTGATACTGCCCAGGATAAAATCCAATGGCGAACGTTTGTTACTGCGGCGATGAACTTGCGAGTTTCATAAGCCATAGAGTTAGTTAGTTAGTTAGTTACTAAATAAAAGCATTTAAATAGTGTTAAGGACTGTGAAGTCGCCAGAAACCCTATAGTAACTGTCCATCTTGACTAAGGGTTTTAATGAATAACCTTAGTCCAAGAAGGCGAATATCTGGATGGCGCCATCTTTCTTCAGAGTTCACCGCGGTCCGTCCTCTCCCAAGTAATCGAGATAGGTGTTAAAGCTTCTTACCCATGTTTTTTTAAATATTTAAACGATATAAGAGAGTTTAGTCCCGCGACTGTACCAATCTACTATATCGATTGGTACAGAATTTCAATCAGTTTGACAAAACAAGTGTCGGAATAGTACCTTTTAAGACATCCTAGACTGTTACCTTTACAATTTACCGTATACGTAGTTCAGCTGGTAGAACATTGTTTTTCTCATAGCTATGGGATATCGTTGGTTCGAATTCGTGTCAGTCAATTTTCTTCATACCAAGCACATACCGAGATGGCACCTTAAAGATGGATCGTGGCCACTACTTCCTCTCCTTGTTAAATATCTCGTGTGAAATGACATCCGTTTGAGATCTATAGATAATTCAATCTGTTCCTCAGGAAGGATGCTCGTTGAGAGACGTCATCCTTCAGACTTGAGACGGGCTTAAGGTGCATTTATCAACATAGGCCAGAAATAACTTAAGTTCAAAAATGGAACTTTAATATTTTGACTAAAGTAGCGATGCAAATGTTGGAAAGTGAAGTTGACGAGATAAGTTTGTACTGAAACCATTGCATCTAATACTACCACCGTTACAAAAATTAATGTAGCAGTTATATAAATGAACAATGTACATTACCTTGAAAAGGATCAGATTTACACCTGAAAATCCTGATTTATACCTGAGTTAGTGTCTTTTGGCCCGACAAAAAATATTCTGTACGTATACGAGATGGCAAGGTTGATCTCGAAACCAAAGATTTGATGAGTTCCGAAATAAACACTGGCTTTCGAGTAAGTACGATAATGCTGCTTCCACGTATTTTTGTACGCACAACAAATAAATTATATACAATTTTATTGATTGCAGTATACGCACATGATATTTTAAAATAAAAATACGCAATAAGTTTCCCAGCAACTTAAGAATAACCATCATGTAATAGTAGGTCAGGTGACGTTTGGGCACGTCTTATTTTCACACTTTTTCATGTATGGACGTGAGACAAATTACATGTCAATCTTAAATATAATTAAAAAATATAATATATTACATAGCTGTGAAAAGTAACTCCTTCCGGCTTCTTTTCACTCCTATTTACGCAACCAAATTCCACAGAACCAACCATTTCGTGTACGATGTAAATGTATTTCTTGTGCGTCTCAACATGGCGCTCCTTGCAAACCAGAAGCTTCACGTTTGTGACGTCACGCCCGCCCCTTTGTTGTATCCCTAATCATTGCATTGAATCACCTTGATGGAACAAAAGATAAACTCTTGTTTTACTCAATGTGATTCAATAAAATGTCTCGGCCAGAGCCATAGTTGCCTAAAGACCTTAAAATACATTCAAATTCAATAAAATGACTAGGGTTACAATAATCAGCATCGATTTTCCACAAGTCGCAAAATAGGAGAAGTGCCTTCTTGCACCCAATCGTTCATTTGAAGGCATTATACGAGTATCAACAATCAGACTAGCCTAAAACCACTTTTTTGAGATAATAACTTGTTCTTTGCAACTTGTTCTACATGCTCGTACAATTAGTTTATATAAAACTGGGAAGGTTTCAATATACGTACAAGCATTTCTGAATATAAAGATTGGACCAATTATGATAATTTGAAAGGGGGCAGTGGGGGGGGGGGGGGGTCGAGGGAATATCCTGCCGAATTCTCACATTTTTGCTTGGACTGCTTGAAATCATTCTACTTATTGACGAGACTACTTGTACTACCATTGGTATGAAGCTAGGGATTCCATCATGATTTTCAATTTGGGGGGTGTAAAGTCATAATTGGGAGGGTGTGAGTGATGTTTTGCACAGTTTCTATCGGTTTTGACCATACAAAATTAAAGTTGGGGGTTGTGTTTGAGAATTTGGAGGGTGACACCCCAACAAGGGGGATCAGGCAGAATCACTGGATGTGAATCTGATAAGAATAGTGAAAACTTGGATGGGTTGTGAACAATTCTACAGAAGAAAATATAGGGTCTAGTATGAAAATATCATACGCAGAAGAAGATGGTGTTACCAAATTGAAAATAGCCGAATTGAGGTCGCTAAACCCAAATCTGAAGTCAGTTTCTCTTTTTATTACTTTAGTTGAGGCACTAGCCGGAACTAGAGTCAGACAAACAAACGAGCAAAGTGAGATTGCAAAAGGGAACAAATTTGGACTTTTTCGATGTTTTGGAATATAGGTTTTCATTTCTTTTCACCTTGACTTACTTAACAGTTTTCATTTTCTAAATACTGGACCATTTATATAAAGCATTAACAACTAAACATGATTTATTTTTTGTTGAATGTAATTGAGATACTCCAAATTAAAGATCATGACATACATTAATTTAATACCGAATCCACACTAGTAGTATTTTTTGAGCATTGACGTGTTCACTAGGACTATCTCAAGACCACGACAATTCCCGATCGTCATTCCGCCTATAGTTATCAAATAGGGATGGTATTGAGACGAGACGAGACGAGAAGAGACTGACATCAGTCTTATTTTTGTCTTGAATTTTTGAGGCCCATATCTGTGTCAATTTAGCAATCGGAAAAAACTATTCATCAGATTGACTGAATTGTTATTCACGTCCTAAACGAGATATCTAACGACGGGACCTATAGTTTCTTTCGTAAAGTAGGTTCCGAATTATTCCGTTCAATGAAACTCGACGGGTATTAATTGAACCAGTGAATACCGTGCAGAAAGCGAGCACGCCAGCTTCTCGGCCACCTCGGTCAGTTCATCATCTTACAGGGGTCTAACACGTGTAAGTGTAGTTTGATTTGCCAAAAGCTAAACACTTTACCGGTATATCCATATTCCTGAATTAAGCTCTGCGTCGCTTCAATAACATCTGCCAATTTCGATAACGGGACACAAATATCTGTCATAAGCAACTTCCAAGTTGGGTGCCGATCCATCCACACAAAAGGTATGTTCTTGCATGCGTCCCACAACTTACTGTATTCTTCCGCCTCATCTGCCCACTTGAAAAGAGAGCCTCCATTTCTCTCTGCAATTATTTCTGAAAAGATAAGAAACAAGGTATCAAACTATATTCTAGCCTACAGTAACGCGTAAGGGGGGACTAGCGGTGCCCACGTCCTGAGCCCCATCTGCCGGTTGCCGACACAAGTGAATAATCGCTTGTTAAGATTAATCAACCGAGCACATCGATGGGGAGGGGGTGGCGGTGACGCAATAGCTATGCCGTGGGGCTCCCAGTTTTCCCGTGGGGCTCTGAGTAACGGAAAATAAGATATTCCGACCGAGAGTAGCAGTGTGCGCTTACCATTGTGTTCGTGAACGGACATCAATTATGTTCACTTGGCCCGGTTCCCAGATCGCCTTGCGCCGAAACCGCTAGCTTGTACGGTTTATCAAACGCTAACCCTAGATTATGTATGATGTATATCTAAAACTGTATGACGGACGATCTCCGCACCTCAGCTGTTGCCAGATAACCCATAATTATTATTGGAAGAATGTTGAAAAATAGTTACCAGGATACCGTTTAAAATTACACGTATTATTTCGATTTGCATGTGAAAACCCCAGAAAAAGAAATCACTTTGTCCAAGAGCGCCCAAGTTGTGATTTTTATTGTGGGGGGACAAAAACAGCACCCATACACATACTGCCTTCCTTTTTAAGTTTTGACTCACATGATCTTCTCATTTTGTGCCATATTAATATAATTTTCTTTGCCCTAATGGGCGCCTTAGACTACTTCCATTTTCTTGATTTTACGGAAGAGCGTGTTAGAAGTTCGTAATCAGCATTACGTATACCTGCACACGGACTATGCTGCATGTTCTCTCCTTCCATGATAATTTGTTATAAAGTCTCTTCAAAGAGCTAACAGATGGCACTATTATCTTAATTTGGGTAGAAATGGACCTGGGGTCTTCACTCGTTCTGTATCTCGACTGGTTGTTGAATTATCAGTATATTGGTTTTGTTGAATTCTTCAGATATTTGGTTATTAGATAGAGATAGTTACACGTATAGCAATGATAACCCTAGGTGATATCCTACCTTAACAAGTAATCGATCTCTTTAGAAAGTTATACATAGTCTGATCAAGGGTAACCGGACTAATGTCCAGTTGTTGACAAGTGTTCGTGATCCAGGATTTCGTGATGTGTACAATATCTTGATCTGTGAATCGATGTTCTGTTTTGTTGCATGATAAACGTTGAAGAGAATTAGCTAAATATGGGCTTACCGGTTTAGTGATCAGTCCAAAGTTTTGTTGAACTACGAGGTACAGCGAATGAGGGCATATAAATACTGTTATCTGATTGTGGCTGGTAAGCAACTTAACAATGGAAGAGAGAGATCAGCACAGGAATAAAAATATTACGTTGTACGTAACTTTTGCTGTTTTCATGGTGTAGGTCGAGTGCATGCCTGTTGCACTGATACAAATGGAATCGCGAGGTATTTATGATATCAGCTAGTTAAATTAATTTTAGGGTAACTCGTACATGATCCAATTAAAAAAAAAATCAGATTGCAGAAATTGCTATATACATATATGTTTATTTGCAGGTACAGAGAACCTAAAACATTATAAACCATGGGCCAGGCAGTAACGTTGTAGGCTTTAATAATACGTGCCATCAATTGTTGTTTCAACATCTGAAAAGTAAAGGGCAAAAAATAAAAATTTTCAAAAAATCAGAAAACGAGATTAAGATATGATTCTATAGCTTTCAAAGGTACCTTAAAAATAGCAAATAAGTAATCGTAAATAAATAAGTTAATGGGAGGCTACTGGCAATTCAACAAATAAAGCAAAGGGGATAGGAATTATATTTTAACTCCTGAAATTTTTTTTTATGAACGCTGCTGATTTTTTACCCGGTAGACAGTAAAAAGCCGTCTCTTAATATAAAGAAAATAGTTCTTATCAGTGGATGAAAATGTTCTTAGAAATGAGATACTAGGCCTACATTCTCGTTAACTGCTTAGAAATAAAATCACTGACCTAATTTCCAAACCAGTGTGTTTTCGTTTCAAATTAAATGAGAACGTAGACATATTACTTCTAAAAGTATCATAAATTTTACCTCATCACTTTATTTATTTCCAAAGCAGCATGTTTTCATTTCAAATTAAATGAGATAGTAGAATCTCACTTGTAAGAAAATCATAAATTTTACCTCATCATTGATCTTATTTCCGAACCGACATGTTTTCATTTCCAACTAAATGAGAATGTAGTTATCTCATTTGTATACCACATCACTGACCTGATTTCCAAAATGGCATGTTTTCATTTTAAATTAAATGAGAGTTGTAGTTACTTCTTTTGTAAGAAAACTGTTACTGTGTACTGAAAAACTATTTTCTCGACTTTAAGAAATCGTTTCTATAATGTACGCTTCATTTGATGCGAGCTATTTCTTGCAATCTCTTTGTATTCATTTTCCAATGAATTATAATGGTGGAGAGTCATCCGAAAGCCCAATTGAGGCGGTCCACGTAAAAAAGGGGAAAGCAATTAAAACAAGTGCTATGTTCTCTTTTTACGTAGCCCTCATCAATTTGGATGATCAGTGTCAGAATGATCAGTGTGAGTAAGGCTTTAATGTGGACCATATCTACAGTACTAATCCGAAATCAGCGATACTTATAATTACTTTTTATTATATTACAATTGATAACATTGTAACAATTCTGATATCTAGCTGACCGATACAAAGGTGTGTAAAATCTGCATTTGATAACATTATGTAGTAAAGTCACAATTATTACATTATAATTTCTCCTAATTTTGTAAAGACTTGATTTGTTATTATGATGCTCGTTAGTATAAAGTTTTATAAAATTATTTATGTACAGATAAAAATCAGAGATCGAAAAAGCATTCTCCATTGGATGTCAGAAAAGTTATTGTGCACTGGAAGTAATTGCAAGTAACAAACAACACTTGGAACTGGTCCCTAGAAGAGGTTCCAAAATAGACCCGTGGACCTGCAAACGTGTCTGTATATGATTCTGCATGTTGATGAAGGCCTTTACCAAGGCATGTAAGGAAAACAGAGTGGGTAGGGTAAAACCTCCCAACCAAAGTCCATCGACTTCTGCGCTGATAACAGCAGCATGTGGCCTGGCATTATCATGGTGTATGGCATCTTGGCGATTGGGAACGTCTGAATGCTTCGATCGCAATGCTGCTCGTAGTCTGTCCAACTGTTGATAGTAGAAAGTGGCGTTAATGATTTGGTTGGTTTCCAAGATTTGCTAGTGAATTATACCTTCGACATTCCAACGCATGCCTAACATCACCTTCTTGAGATGAAGTTCTGGTTTGGAATTCAATATAGGAGGTTCAGAAACGCGGCACACAGTCTTTCGATGCCTTACGTTCCGGTACAAACTCTTTTCTCATCACTCATGACAATGTGGGTGTGAAGACACGGCCATTTTTGTACCGTGAAAGCAAGGAAACACAGGTCGCTACGCGACCCTCCTTTCAGTTGCACTCAACTGATGTGGAACCCAACGATCAAGCTCTGTAGTGAAACCCAGCAATTCTATCAGTCTTGAATTATTGCCCTGTGTACCCAGAAGGTTTCCGCTAATTCCTTTGTGGTTGGATTCGAGCTGTTTTGTAAGGCTTGGTCGAGATTCTCTTTGGAAAACACCGATGGACGATCTTGATAACTTCTGTTTCCGTCTGAATTTTAGGAACTAGCAACGTCATGCGCTATCGTCAACTGCATTTTTAACCGTACACTTGCCGAATGTTGACGCAGGCTGCGACCTTGTCGAGTTCAAAAAGTAAACAGTGTCTGATATGCTCCTTATCGGTCCCCATTTCCCCAACACGATAATCTGTCCCTATCTGCTCGTCTAGTCTCGTTGCCTGTGTCTACCTTAATGTTCCCCTGATTTCGAATCTACAGATCGACGCACTGGGAGCGCAATCTGTAAGTACTTCGCTAACCTGTGACATATTAGAACAGAAAGAAGTTTTGCACTTATCCAATACAAGTAGTAACTTCAGTATGCAGTAACTTTTCGGAAATTTAGTGTTTTACATTGTTGATTATGTACTAGGAAAAGATAGCATTAGGAAGAAGTACTAACTTACTGAATTTCTGTCGATATTCTCGAACTGCTGAGAGGCTTCCGTGAAATTCTACTAGTACTGTTGGACCTTCTGGTATATCGAGACTTGCGTAAAGGTTCATAGCATCCACTGCCTTTTCATCAGCAAATTCTGAAATAAGTAATGATCTTCCCCTATAGTTATGATCAATTAATAACTATTTTTATTTACAAATCAGAAAGTGAATAAAATATGGATAAGTTGTAAGATATTCCTATTACTGCCTGCATTTTTTAAACAATTTTTGACTATCTGCGAACTTCTCATCGCGTATAAAAGATGGAGTCGCTCTTCTTGTGGTCGAATCAAAGCGTTAAGGCTAACGTCTACGTTCCTTGAAAGTCCTATCTTTTCAATGTTAAAAAATTACTACATACATCACTCAACTAGTTTTACACGTAGAGAGATGCGGTTTGTTCCTGGTCATAGAGAAATTATTTCTACGTGCCATCTGCCTATTTTCTCTTTTTAAAATAGCAATTTATGACTTAAATAATTAAATTTCTGTTAATTTTTTTCTTCTCAAGTAGGAGTAAAAGGATGGGAGAGATTAGGACCAATAGGGGGAGAAGACTTCGATGTCGAAGTAGAATGGAGGCAGAAGGAAAAAGGGGAGGGGGAGGGCGATTGACAACCTTGAATCTTTGAGGAAAAGGGGAGGTAAAGGCAGTGTTGTGCAAGGATTGTCAATGGTTGACCGTTTCTAATTGCAGTTGTGCTTTCTTGTGCAAAAATCTGTTACTTTCTCAGTCGAAAAATATATTTTCAGCCACTCCCAACACATTCTGCTCGTCTGGTGGGATACACAATACTAATAATTATTATTGGTAATTATAAATTTATTATTTACATAGTTCATACATAGACTAACGAAATAAATTATTCATATACAGGCTGTTGTAAAATATACAACCGACAAAAGCATTTCATGAGATTCCTAACATGAAAATAAGAAAAACAAATGAATCATCGTTGGTGTAAATATATTTCCTTACGGACCTTTCCCCTATTTTACAAAATTTCGAATACGCTATCTTGAACAAGTATGTGAAGGAGCATACGATACCAGTTCATGGCCTATATACAGGGTGGTAACGCAATGCACCGACAAATTTCGGGAAGTGATTATTGAAGAAAGTTTGAATTTAGCCTAGTTTCGGAGTTAGAGGCGTATAAAGTTAGCACAATAACGTCGGAAATGACATAATGTCTTCACAGATAATGGCGCAAGGTTTTTCTGTTTCCGAAGTTTATCACTGTTTTTCAGGAATATGTCACCATTTCTTGTTTTATGTAAAAGAATTCCAGTCTTGTCCTATTAGCCAGCCACCATGGCCCAGACGATGGCGTTGAAGAATTCGGAATGGTATTGGGAGACAAGAGGGTACGAATCCCTGTGCCGGCTGTTTTTCCAGGGTTTTCCTCAGTCACACCAGGCAAATGCCGGAACGGTACTCTCAAATTAGGCCCTGGCTGACATCTTTCCGCATCCTTTCCCCAATCCTATCTTGGCCTCGGCCTTACCCAAGTAGCACATCCATGTCGGCTGATATGGGAATATTGTATTTTACGCCATCGAGCGATATCGTTCAACGACATGGGCCTCATATTGGATGGCAAACATCTTGGTCAATATCGGTCAACGATATAGATCAACATCGAGCATAGACAACGTTTGACATCGATCATCGACATTGCTCAATATTGCGTATCGACATTGCTCAGTATCGGTCACTGACATTGTGAACATAATGTAATTCTATCTTTTTTATTATATTTTAAAAGGAATCCCATTTTTATATAGGATCACCAACATAGACACCCAACAAGAAACTGTAAAACAAAGCCACTACTTATGTAAAGAATACTATTTTTCTGTAGCTAAAGTTACATCACTTCGTTGTGCTAATGGATTGTAAAATTTATCGACCACTGTTAGTTTCTAAAATACTGTTATTTCGATACTGCGTTCATGCTAAAATTTGTAGTTCCACTCAACTGTAATCACTTCACGTCTCTTCCGCTTTAAACTTTATTTTTTTTCTACATTTTTTGCCAAGAACTTAGAAGTTCAATGGCCATGATTACAATGAAACAGCTTCAATTGAAAGATATTATGTAAAATAAATGTAAATAAATATAAATTTAACTTATCCTCCTACTAAAGGGAACGTCTCTTAACAACCACATGGCCTCGAGAAAATACGCTACCTTCTACCGTACGAACGAAACAAAAGTGTAAAATATCCCCGGTTCTGGCGGTGTACGATAACAAGCGTAGTAAATATTACTATAAATTTTGTTGCTTTGTCTATGTACTTACAGTGATCAAAGATCCCTTGGGAAACAACACAATCAATTTTAACACCTTATTGTCTGTGTTCTTCCCGTGGAAGAGCAGGTTATTCCTGCACTTTAACATACTCCTTGGTCACCAAACAAAGCTGGCCGCGTGTTGACTACAACATGAACTTTTATATTTGATCACCAGAGGGATGAATAAACATTGGTTTGCCCATATGGACCGACAATGATCAATATAGATATCAGTTAACGACATGGATCGATATGGTTCCATGACGAGTGCTCTATTTTCAATTTTAACTTATTCACTATGAACAAAAGGTTTGTAAAAAATCGATTTTTTCTTTGCACAATTCTTAATATAGTTTTAGAAAATAGGTAAATTAGTGATACTGATAATCAATGTCGATCCCACATCGATCGACGTGGGCTCAAGCGGGCCGCTCTCCCGCTCGCATTAACGATATGGGGCGATATGGATCCCATGAACGACCAAGGTGCATTTGCTACTGGGGTAGATGCCTAACGATCATTAAATAAATTCAAATTCATTGTCCTATTAAAATAGAATAAATAGACTATCAGAATTAGGGAAAAACTAAATATTTATTATATTGTGACACCATGTATTTATTTGCACAGACAATATATTATTCTTTTCACAAAGCAAATTTCCCTTTTGTTTTAATGTCTGTTCCATCTGCTCATTTCTGATTGTTTCGATATTACTTTGTGTTTCTCTCATTGGCTTATTCTGACAACCGGATCACGGGTCTACTAGCTCAGGTAAAATGCATTCCCCATGAAAAGAAAACAGTTTATCTAGCATCTTTATCATAAAAGCCTCATCTCTATCTATCTTCAAGATAATAATTTATTTCACGATATAAACAGCTAAGTCAGAGACCATTCAACTTTCACGCAATGTAATTGTGTCTGGATTTGGTGTCAATATGGATGCTTTTCGGAAAGTGTGATTTTTCTTTTTGCATTTTCTCGTCAGTTTTCTTGTATAACTGAAAGTTCCGCACCACGTCGCAAACTTGCGAAATACTGACAAAATTTCTAGCCGAACCAGAACACTTGATTTCTATAATATACCTGTCTTCATCGTCTCCATTCAGCACAATATCATCTGGCGACCCTGCGAGAAACGGGTGGTGTGTATCAATGAAAAGTCCACAACGTTGTATTTTCACACCAAATTCTTCTCCATATTTTCCCCGCACTGTCTTCATGATCATTTCCCAATCAGTTGTTGTCCCTACGATCTGGATGAATGATACAGGTTTGAACTCATCTTGCCGAGACCTTTCTAACGGCATCTCAACCACATTCCTAGCACTAGTAGTTCCAAAGTTGAAAATCCCTCCCTAAACCCGGGATCCGCCCCTGCAATCTGGATGAATGATATGGGTTCGAAGTCGTCTTGCCAAGACCTTTCCAACGACGCCTAAACTACCTCCCTAGCCCAAGTAGTTCCAAAGGTACAAATATTTACCCCTTCAATCTGGATGAATGATATAGGTTTGAACTCGTCTTGCTGAGACCTTTCCAACGACACCTCAATCACATTCCTAACTCTAGTAGTTGGAAAGTTGAAAATTCTCCCCCTCGAAACTCGGGATCCGCCCTTGCTATCCAGATGAATTATATGTGTTTGAACTCATATTATCAGGACATTTCCAAGGACACATCAATCACCTTCCTAGCCCTACTAGTTCGAAAGATATGAACTGCCCCTATATCTGGCACCACCCCTATCTCTGGATCCGCCTCTGCAATGTGTATTGTCTCTAAGGCTTTGAGCTAGTCTCGTATCCAAAGATTTTTTTTACAGTGTGTAAGGAAAAGATTTCGATTTACAAAACCCATGAAACTCCTCCATTTTTATTTTCTAACAAATAAATATTGTACATTTATTAATTAGTTCGTATCCCGATAGTCCGAATTTGCACTTGTAACTAAAATCTAGTTTTACATAATTGGGCTTGCCAGACGTACTATACTTGTAAACAACGTAGGAAGGTATAGTGAATCGGCAGTTTTCGGAAACCATTCCCGAAGTGAGCTGTGATGACACTCCCTTCTCGGCCAGGGTATCCAAATGATCTTCTTGTACAGGAAAGATAGAACATTTTTTTTTCTTCAACACTGAATGAATGTTGTGGTTCGAATACAAGAAGGCAATCACAATGAACGGGCGCGTAGCTACACTGGGGCTGGAGGTGGAGTGGAGAACATTGTTCCAATTCCAAACGTTTTGCATGCACCGCAAATACTTATATCCATAGGACTTTAATGGACTGAAATGAAGTGGAAGGAGCAAATACAAATTATTTCATCTTTTTTTTTTAAAAAAAATGTAAAGTCAATGCAATTTATTAATAATAATAATATTGCTCTTCTATCAGGGTCACCTTGCGATAGTATGTGACCTCTGGACTCAAATTTTTATGAGTTATTTCTTGTTAAACTATACGATAGTTCAGTGGAGATGTACAATAATCCTAAAAAAAAAGCAATATGGCAAATGCAGGCCTGTCATTTGGGATGGGGGTGGGGGGAGACGGACAGTCTCCCCTGGAATTTTACTTTATTTTTTTATTTCTAAATTCGAGCGTTTCTTAAACGCTATGTGCGTTATGTACTACGAATAAACAGATTAGATTTACTTATATGTCAGTGACTCATGAAAGGTAATTTTACACCTAAGAACTGTTTTCGCAGGAAAAAATACTGTCATATATATAAAGATTTAAGTAAATTTTAACACCCACTAGAAAAATCTGAAATGACAAGCCTGGAGACAGGTCATTTATTTGCTCATGTTTTTCGAAGATGTGGACAGAATTTGAGAGTTTCAGGATCATATAATCAGCGAGGTCTGTGTAAGTCAATGTCCTTACTTTTGTCTGTAGTGAAAAAGCTAGAAAATGCTCCATGTACACACGGTACACATCACACATGTCAGAAAGTTTAGGAGGCTTTTAGTCTTACAAACTCTTCAGGAGATACAAGAATAAACTTTGAATACAATATTTTAAATGGGGATAACGCTGAATATCTTGAATGTTTCAACGTTGCTACGCTGAAATGATGAGGGGAGGAAACATTTCTGGCCGTAATTTGGATATCGTCCCAACATTCATTTGGTAGGACGAAATAAAAGCAAGGAAATTATTCGTAAAATTAATGAGTTGTGAAAAACATCCGTAAAAGTGATAAATTCTTCAAGCTAAAAAGAATTGTCAATTTTATCGTTTATTTGCTTATATCAGTATTGCAAAGGTAAGCAAGAAAGTTCTGCGCTTTTTCACCCACCACCTTCGAACATCGATATGTCACCTAAGACATATCTGGAAGATCAAAAATAGTCCCTATCAGCATCGACGACCTTCTGCCAACGTTCTGGAAGGCCATGAGTTCCATCGCAGTAGAACTTGGTGGACCGTGAAGCGAAGAAGGTATCAAGTGAATTTGGAACCTCTACTAGGGATTTGAACTGGCGTCCTCTAAGGTGATTGTCCAAGGAATGGAACAGGTGAAAATCGGACGGTGCAATGTCCGGGGAGTATGGCGGATGCAATAGTGTTTCTCATCCAAGGCATAGAATGGTGTTCCGGGTCATCCTAGCCACGTGGGGCTTAGCGTTGTCCTACAATAGGAGGACCCCTTTGCGATTCAAAAGTGAGTTTTGAGTTTTTCTTGAATACGGCTCAACTGCTGACAGTACACAGTTGCATTGATGCTCTGACCAGCTGGTAGCAGTTTCCGATGCACGATGCCGCGAGCAGTCCACCAAACACACCTTCTTCTGGTTCAGTGCTGGTTTCGGCTGTTTTGGAACCGGTTCATGGGATGCTAACCAATGATGACGGCGCCGTGGAGCTTCGTACAGGACCCACTTCTCATCACATGTCAACACCCTGTCCAGAAATGGCTCCTTCCTCAGACGAGACAGCAAAGAAACACAGGTGTCTGCTGGCGTTGCCTTCTGGTCCGGAGTCAAATCATGTGGGAGCCATCGACCCAACTTGTAGTGCTTCCCAAGTTGATGGAGGTGCAGCCGAATGGTTTCTCCACTCACACTGAATTATAGTCCCAGTTCCTCACATGTCTGGCCACTGTTCGTCTCAATTGCTGCCTGAAGATCTTCATTTAGCACCTGTGTTGGTCTTCCTGCACGTGGTGCGTCTTCGAGTGTTTTGTCACCATCCTTAAACTTGGTAAACCACCGCTGCACTGTCCGCGTAGTCACGACACCCTTACCTAAGGCTTGGCGTATCTTCCGCCCCGCTGCAGCTACGGTTGACCCCAATTTGAACTCGTACAGCATACACGCCCTTATGACGCTCTGTGGAGGTCCCATGTTCACTCTGTCTTTCCGCACGTTCACGGTGTAACTGAACTGCAACAACCAGGTAGTATGTTGACTATACCCACACCAACTTCGCCTGATCTCCATTCGCATTCAACTCACGGTGTGAGGGTCAATTAAACACAGACCTCCACAAAAAGCGACAAAACTTTCTTGGTTCCCCTTATAGAACATTTAGTTTTAGTCTTTCGAATCATTGGATGTAATAAAGATATGAAGTTTTCCTCACTTTTAACAAAACTTCACATTTGATGTATTTTTGTTTTTT
>JAGDQP010046719.1:0-15220 GCA_022664845.1 Lepisma saccharinum
ACTGTATTCAATCTATGAAATTGCATGTTCCACTTGTCAAAGAAATATACACCTATTCAACTCCAAGACCGGAGACATAACTCGCACTGCACTAGGCAACGAATAGCACTACGATCGCACAACGGAGCCACGGGAAGAACAACCTTCTCCCCTGACACCTAACAGCGAACCCAGGTTTCACTACTGTCGGTCTATCGGATTAATATGAAACGTTAGCGCTGCACAGATGCTAAACGGAGGAGAATTGATGCTCGCGCCGGCAGACAAGATTTAATGATGAAAATCCTGCTACTAGAGTGACTGTGTAACGAAATACTACCTAACTTTAGTTTCTAGAAGGTAAAGTATGTACTCGCCGTCGTGTTTCCCTTAATCCCGAATTGTCGAACTATGCCAAAAGAATTATATTGATCATTTTTTATTTTGTTCCCCTCATTCCTGATAACATTCGAAGGAGGAAGAAACCATTTGTCCACTGTTTTTTTCTGACAAGTTTATCAGAGCATTGGACCATAGAAGAATTACAAGAGGATACATTTGTTTCTGAAATATTTGTGAATTGTTTCTATTTCTTCTTCCTAACGTAATTGTAGACATACTGCTTTCGATAACTTTTGCTGATCAAGGAAATAAAGGCGGTTTCAGCATCTCCTTGCATGACATGGGCAAGTAAATGAAAAATAAAAATAAACCATAGTTTGCTACACCGTCGCTCTTCTAACTCAAATAGATAATGCAAGAACGCTGTTTATCTAGTGTATTTTTGCCGATTGCGAAGCCTACGCTCTACCATTGGCACAAATATAAATCAGTCATAAAATTAATAACAATTTATCTTAAGTCTGTGTTAGGGTCTTCTGCCAGGATTTTCAGTTTTGGGGGCGTAAAGCCAAAATTAGAAGGGTGTAAGTGAAGCTTTGTACGGTTTCTATCGAATTTTTACAGTTTTTTAAACTTGGGGGTGTTGTCGAGACTTTGGGGGTAAACACCCCCGATAAAGGGGTCTAGCGGAATCACTGGCTTGTGTTAATGAATTATTTGAACAAGTAATATATGCGTGTAGGAATAAGTATTTCAATACGCGTGGACATACCTTCTGCAATAACTAAAACATTTACTTAAATTACTAAACAGAAAAATCAATTTATATATTGGGAAAAATGGTAGCAAACATTCAATTAATCGTGTTTGAATTAGTGACTCCCTAAATATAATCTGTGTGCTTAATGGCTAGGTAATTGGCATTTTTCAGTATACGCACGCAACACCATCCATTATAGGCTTATTGCTCCTAACATGATACAGCCTAACATATGCTCCTAACATATTATTTATGATATGTACACACAACGTGTTGGTGTGTAACGTTAGGTTTGAGATAGATATTCTTGGAACCGGGCCCTTTTGGGTTTAACGTATCTAGTACGGACCGGGTTCCAACAATTATAGTATATAATTATATGTTGAATTTCAGAAGTATATGCAAATATTTGATATATATTATATCAACACATCATATCGAGTGATGGCGATTTTAAACATGTGAAACATCTTCATCTACCTCATACCAATACGTAGATATAAACGGTTCCAGCAAGTACTATGTCCAACGACATGGCTGAGAAGGTAGGCAATGCGGGTATGTGTGTGTGTGTGTGTTACGGAAGGAACATTTACTCTGAGCTGTGTAAAGTTCAGCAAGATCAGATCGTGGATGGAAATTGTTTGTTAATTATTGCATGTTCACTTTTCTAATAATTTCAGTGACTATGGGAAGACGTTTTTGAATATTAAAACGATTAAAATCTTCGGGCACCACAGGTATAAATTTGTCTTAGCAATTCGGTCGTTTCGTCATATAGAAGAAAACCATTATTTCCATCAGGAATAGATATAAAGATACATTTTTACAAGTTTGTTAGGATGTTCACAAGCAACGAAAAACGAATTATTTTCCATGTTTCTCCTCAGTGACACGAGACAAATGCTAGGATAATACTTAGAAACTAGGCCCTCGCTAACTATTTTTCACGTCTTTTTCCAGTCTCAACCTAATATGTCTAAGAAATTCGAAACTGAATTGAATTCATGTTCAAATAATCATCTCATTTTCACATGTAAATGAAAATTTTAAAATTTTATTAACCTTAATATTTCATACATGCATACATTAATTGTTTTATCAATGTTCTCTTGAAATTGTTTAGTTATCTAATTTGTCAAATAGGCATTTAACTTCAATGACCCAGCTCTCCTCTTCTGAAGACAAAGCGAAGCACTCCACTAGACTGTTTTTTTTTTAAATGAGAAATCTTTATGCAGTTTCATGCATTACAATGTAGTCCGCGGCGGCTCAAGAGTAGACAACACAGCTTTGGTATTAGTGGTCATCGGTTCAATGCCTGCTCATTCCATGTGGGCTTTGTGATGGACAAACACCGTGTGTGTGTGTTTTTTTTAGGGATACTTCCAATTCCTCCAATTTTCTTCAATCTACCAATTCATTCAATTATCAAAAATCAGGCCTGTGCCAAATTTGCCAAAAGCACGTAAAAATTGAATTGAAATTCAAATTTGTGCTTTACAAAAGAATAATGTTATTACTTAATCACACATACTCTGTGTTAAGGTGTTACTATTGTGTAATGGATAGCACACATAACGGGAAATTCTAAAGTCCGGCTTCGAGTCCTGGTCACAGAAGTCTCAATTTTTCTGTAAATTTTCGATATTACTTTACACGATATATTGTGACAAAGAAATAATATCAGACCTAGAGCTAAGAGTACTTTTACAGTGCTATATATTTTCAGTTATTTCATTTTAAACGAATGCTGTTACAAGTAGAAATAATTTTCTACGAATTAGCTATGCCCTCCTCTCAAGTCTTATTTATTAATTTCGGTATTGGTAGTCCAAGCTGTGAATTAAGAATACGCCACTGGGGTCATTCCAGCTCAAATCGCCTAATGCCTCCAGGTCGACCATTTCAGATTTGAATGATTTATTTTTCCTCAGGTACTATGGGTAAAATGAGGAAGAAATGTAAAATATCTCCTTTGTATTCCTTTCCATTCCAGAGATATACGATGTCAAAAAAGGTCGAAAAATCGTGATATTTTCTATTCGTAACTGTCCTTTAAAAACGCAGAATTTCTTAAATGTATGTATATTTTTTGTTATTAACCAATGGGTTGAATTTTGGCAGGATTACCTCAAAGACATACAGTTTCTTCCTAATTTAAGAAAAAGTATTCTGTTGCCATGCTTTTTTATTACAGTGTTCGTTAAACACAAAAAAAATTAAAAAAAATCTATCCCTTGTTGATGAAACATTAATTAGTTTAACCATGTTGGCAATTAATGACAGTAATAAAATTTTACCTGGTTTAGTGAGAAAAGTTTCAACTCGATATTCATTCTTTATTTACACAATATATCTAAAATATGTAAAAATGTTGTGGATAATACTCCATAGTAGAATAACAATTCGTTTAGTGATGCTGATAAATAGTAAAAGTACAAAAGCATTGGTGCTATGACTTGAGGTAAGGGTAGAGATTCACCACGAAAAGTTTCAACAAATTGTGGAAGTTCTACTGTTCAAAAGCTGACGAAACAAATATATGTATAATTAAACATGATTTTCTTGTTTACTGATGGGTCACTCCATGCCAAATCAGAAAGGTGAAATATCATCCATAATTTCCGCATTTGATGAGATTTGGTACTTTGATTCTTGGAAGGGTTCTTAGTACAAATTACAATTTACAGGTTTCTAGGCCACGTGTGTCCGGGGCTACAGCGCTTCAAACTTGACACGTTTGTCCTTAAATGTTGTCACGACCAACACTTTACGGAGACACACCATTTGAATTTTATTTTTAAAGTCACGCTTTAAAAATTGTAAAAAATAATGTTAGATGTTTCTTATGGCAAATTCATCAGAGAATCCATATTTAATAACAAAATTGTTAAAGAGCCAACAGTCTTTGAGTTATTGCTTTATGATTGTGAAATAGACAGTTTCTGAAATGATGTTTACCTTGCAATACCGTGAATATCTCAAAAGGAACACTAGATAGAGATATGATGAGACTCGCACCACTGGAAATAGAAGAAAATTTCTTATAGAATGATGTAATAAAAACAGGGGATTCTTGGTGCGAACTCTATCTCGAAAGATCCGTTTTTGTTTATACATAATTATGTATAATTATGCTGACCTTAAAACTTAATACCACGAATATCTCAGGAAGGACACAAAATGTAGACATGGGACGTGCACCAGTGAAAATATCATAGAATCTCCTATAGATTGACGTGACAAAAACATTGTCATATCAGTGGGAACTCTATCTGCAAAGCATTTTGTTTTTGTTTTAATAATGAGTACTTACAATTAATTAAGGTCTCGCTGTTTGGCCGGTTGCTAAACGGTCAATCGAACAAACATGGAACTTTATATGCAACTGATTAACGACATGAAGAAGAAAAATATTGAGTAAAGAATTCCAGTTAAAACCTTTCAATGCGTGTTTACACTTTATGGACAGTTTACAAGCACTTTATTAAAATATCATACATTTACAAATTATATGTACACACTATTCCAAAAAGGTTCACCGCATTGATTAGAGCAATTTTCAGCTGAATTTTTTAAAGTCCAACTTCGGGTCTTTTCCGAAACTGTAAACCAAAGATGTCAGGTTTGAGCCCTGAAAAGTAGTGTAAAGCTTCGCAATTGAAAAAAAAAATGTGCAAATTTGGTTTCCTTCTTTTAATTGCAATAAGACATGTTGAAATGTTACTAAGTGTAGAAAAAATAACATTCATTGAAATACGTAATGATACAGTATTTCCGAACTATGTATATACCTTCGTTTTTATACGTAAAAAATGCATCTCCAATGTAAGGAAAGACAGCAAAGATATTTTTGCACTTAGAACGGTATGTGGGGGAACAAAACATTAATATGAGGATTGGTAATAGCAATGACACTTCCGTATTGCGGATAAACAGTGTGGATTGATTTAAAATCGGGAATTCTAAGATTCAGTTAATAGAGTGTACACATGCACCACTATGCAGAATTGGTCACCAATAGATTGATTCTTATCGAGATATCACTTATGTCATTTAATAAATTCAATAAAATAATAAATTTAATGTACTAATATCTGAATTGCAGTAATTAAACTCACTAAACAACAATAAAATATATTGTAATAAATTTAATATATATCTAAGTTAAAACACAACAAATTACTGTTTTCAAAGTATCTGCTATTGAAATTACTAGACCAATAGCATAAAACGTTTTTCTTTTTAGTATTCAAACATAGGACAATTATCTTTCAATATTATTTGAATATGTCTCTTGTTATTTTTTATTTTACAAAAATAAAAAATATTATCTTAATTCTCAAGTCTCTTGCTTATCTTATTCAATAGATTCCGTATCCTTTCCACAATGAACAATTCTATCCAAATTATTTACTTTATAAAAAATATTTACATTAATTGCAAGATTTTCAACAAAATACACAGAATAAATTCAATATTTTTATCACTACATATGCCTTTACTTTCTGTATAATTAATAACTGTAATGTGCTAATAATATTTCGAAATGAAAATCTTGTCCTCAGAACAGATGAATTATTACTTCTTCTATCAAAAATGTTAATTTACCTCTCCGGTATAAATAATACTTTGCAAAATATAGTATTACTGTATTATAGTATTATAATAATACTGTATATGTATAATATAGAATTTCTGTACTCTATTGTCTTAGATTTTGTATAAAATAATACAGATGACAGCGTTATTCTAAACCCTACAAATGACAGAGTTACTCCTTACGTAGCGATAACGATATCTGAGACTTCGTTCTAATTACGCTCAGTCTTACGCTACAGATATTTCTTGTAATAATTAATATAATGACGCTAATTGATTTTATATATACATGTGTCTCAACTTTTGATAAATTCACTATACTTTCATTGGAACATTAATCAATTTCATTAACCGCAATAATAATAACCATCACTTTCACGGTACAGCGTGAAATAGTTTTGATGAAATATTATTTTATCAGTACAGTCCGTCGAGTAGGTATTTCCGTCCATTACTGGTACGATATTTATCAGTATATTATGTATTCTCGCTGCTACTTTCTAAAACGCACAATCGACGAGAATCAGCAATCAAAAGACTAGGTAAGTAACACTCTTACTTTTCTGGCACAGGTAAAGATCCTCTAATAAACGCTATTAATATTCAGTCAGATGTTTTGAGACACGGATATGACGATCTCGTTCTAACTATATTACACCAAAATCTCGAACCGGTGATGTCTATATTTTGTAAGTACACTAAAGTAACTATTGTCCGTCAAATCAGACCACGTACGATATGTCTGCTACCGTCAACAAAACAAATCGCACATGAAATATCATTCCACTAAAAAATAAATAAGCATTGCTTTTGCATTCTCCGAACGTAAACGAAAATTGTGCCGAACGTTTCTTTCCGGCTTCGTTCCTGACTTATAATTTCCTTGCAAAAATTATAATAATGTTCAAGTCAAATTAAGTCTGTTAACAGCTTATATACCTTAACATAGGAACATGTAGTTACTATCATCGATTTCTATAAGCATACAACGATTCTTAAATACTGTCATCAATTATCCTATCCGGCTCTTTCGACAAAGTTCCTTTCTTTTAGTTTTATTCTTTGAAAAATATAAATAGTGACATAAAGCGTAGGTGGCAATACTGGCTTCCTCCACCCCAAGTTTATTTCTTTTGTTTTCAGATCACCTAATTATTTTCAGCTGTTGCTATACGCCGGAACACATATACTTCTCAAAACATGAATAATTAGTTAAAATAATAATAATAATAATCTGTTTTATATTCATTCATACAAGCATTTCAGGACATAAGGAATTACTATATTTAAAGTATATCATCAGAGAAGTGCTGGGTTTACGAGTAGAAAACAAAAGTTTTAACCACGAGCTACTTTTACAGCTTGAGAAATGTTGCCACGGTGTGTTCTATTAAAGTACCAGCAGATTGAGTCATGCTAAGTAGAATATTTTATGCATTAGTGATTCTGGCCAAGCAAGATTAGATTTTTTTTATTTTAGTAATAGTAAAACAAACTTACCTTTTGCGTAAGGAATGATAATGAATTCCGTCTACGCAGTTGACTTCAAACAGAACAAACCTGTGTGTTGATGCTTTTTCTATGTTTAAGTCTACGTTGTATATTATATTCGTCAAAAAGCAATATAACATTTCACATTGTTAAACCAGCTTTCTTTATTGATGAAAATTTATTTCTGAAAGTTATTATTAGCATAAAATTTACTTAGCAGTTCTCTTGACACTTTATGCCACAAACTGAAACATACGAAATTGGGTTATTCCATTACAAATAATCCAATTTAAAAAAAAAAATGTTAAATCATCATTAAAAAAAAAATATTTTTCGTATGTGGGTTCCTCCATGAAGTAAGACATCATAACTTTTGACAGAAATGTTATGCTTTATATGTTCCAGGGTGCCCATATTTCCACCATGACGGGTGGTGGTTTTACTCCCGTAGACATGCACGGAAACCTGAATATCTAAAAACGCTAGAAGAACTAGAGAGCTGAATTAAGAGCCATTGTGGAGCTTTTAAAGTGTACTTCGAAATTGTGGAATCACTTTTTCTGAAAATTAATTTCTTTATCCTGAAAACTGAGTTACGAATTGTATAAAATTCATTTTTAAACCATGGTTTTGAGGTGAAAGAATTAAAAATGAAATTATGCAAAATAATGTAATACTTAAACCTCGCCACCGAGTTTCTGACCCTAAATCACACTCTTTTATCTACGGCGTTCAAGCATGACCCTTTGCGGAAAATGACCGATTTTAGCCTTAAATAACTCAGATCCGCCCTCATAAAAAATTTGAATGTGGTGTCGGAGAAGCTACGTATGTGAGACCAACTTACATTAGAAGTTTGAACTTTTATTTCATAATGGTGTGGTCAATAGAAGCGGATTTTCGTCGCAATACGATACAAATACGAATGTTCTATCTTCACGAATATCATCATGTTTTGGGGTAGGAGTTGAATAGAAGACTGCAATTTCTCTTGTGATGTTTAGAACTATCAACAGGATGATTGTGTAGAAAAATCCGCGGCGTTGAACGACAAAATATCCCAAATGGGTCATCACAAAATATTCTGAAATTTGGTCTCTAAGAAGCGGTTTGGTCAAGAAAAAGATGTTTATGGAAGTTAAAATTTGAACCAGTGTAGTAATATGAAGCTTCATATACAAATATAATCCGCTTGCACTAACCAAACCAAAGAAATAAAAGTTACAATTGTGGTTATGAGCTGACCAATAACAAGGCTTACGTCACACCAAATTTCATTTCTTTTAAATAGATAGTTAATCTCAAAATCCTACATTTTTCGACGAAACGCCATGTTGGAAGCCCGTAGAAATAAAGGGATGTAATTCATCCAGATGAGTTTTTAAATATAAACACTCTTTTGGTAATTCTAAACATTATAAATAACTATTTGACTGCTTCACAGAAAAAAAAATGTGATGTCGTTGACGATACCAGATTTGCGTTTGTATATTAGAACGACGGAGAAAATCCACTTGCACTGACCCAGAGAGCCAAAAACCGACCAAGAGGGCAAATGGTCGGGGATTTTGGTAGGGTCGGGCTCGGGGATAGGCAGAACTCATACTAGTAGTCAGGAAGTCGATGGAGGAAGGTCAGTGTGCAGTCACAAGTGGTGTTTGGTCGTCGGGTCATTTCTGAGCCGCAGTCGGCCTATGACTTGCTTGCGTAGATACGAAACCCCAACCATCTCCCAGCACTTGATGGTGGGTAAAGAATGGGCTTGGGTCGGTAAAAGGCGGCTCTCCGTCCATGTCCTGATGGTCGAGAACAGAGCAGGGGCCCGTTTATTCTTGATGGTTGGGAATTAAGCGAGGTCCCACCACTTCCTGGTGGTCGGGAAAATGTTAGGTATGCGGCAATTTTAATCTGAAATTTATGCAACTCAGATATCAGCATTCCGTTGCAAAAGAATTCTAACGATAGTTTAGAATATAGAAAGATGAAAAGAAGAAACGTTCTTTACATTTCTTAAGAACAAAATAACATCCATGTGGCAGAGTTTGGAAAAACCTGTTTAAAAAACATCCCACATGAGCCTAGTTCTTTTTTCGTTTTGTTTTCAAGTTTAATCGGGTTTCATTGTTTTTTCTTGCATTTGAAGGAAAATGGGGACGCAAGGGGATGTGAAGCTGTGTACAGACCTCAGTGGGTAACAGTGTGTCATTACCGCAGTGTTCAATTTTCTACTCACCCTCACCACATGAGGGTAAATGAAAATTTGAAGGTGAGAGCGAGTGATCGCAAAGTTGAAACGTGAGAGTGATAGTCTGTGAGGTGAGGCTGATTGAAGATCTGAGTGTGAAGGTGAGGTCCGCCCTCATGAGGACCACTCTTCAGAGGTTGAACACCTATTCATTAACTGTAAAGGAAATGAAAGGAATAGTTTTAAATACACTTATTAAAATATATCGGACAATTATACTACTCGCCCTCTCAGAGAAATTAATAATATTTTACACCTATTGTTAAATTCGAAGCTGTTCAACATCACGAGGGTGTCCCACATGGAGGCGGACCTCAGCCCCACTGCTTTAGGGTAAGAGCAAAGTTGGAACGTGAGGGGCTGAACGAATCTGAATTTTATCTTTTAAGGCCTTTAGGCAACTTTGATTCAGGTCGGATGGATAATGTTGGGATGAATTGGTGGAATGAAGAATGTGGGGGGAAACGGGAGCACCCCGAGAAAACCCACAAACATGGTGTTTGTCCACCACAAAGCCCACATGGCATGAGCAGGAATCGATCCTACGACCCCTATCACCACAGGTGAGCGCTCTACCAATGGAGCCACATCGGCCCGGCTGGCGAAGAGATGAGGATAAAGGCAAAGTTGTAACATGAAGGTGAGGGCGGATCGAAGTTGTGAGGGTAAAGACGAAATTGAAGCGTGAGGATATATAAGGTTTGACGAAAATGAACACCTTTTATCACTACTGTGGAATCGGGAGGTTTGGAGCGGGCCTGTTCTGCATGGGCGTGACCTCACTTAAAACTATGTGTGCACCAGATTGAAGCTACGATGTGGTTCAGAGGCCAAGACATTCCACCATTCAGAGGTGAGACTGAATAAAATAAGAGGGAACCGCATTCGGGATGATCTCACTGGCTCGCGCCTTCTTTTTTTAAAAAAAATAATTTGAAATTCCTTATAAAGTCAACTTTGGCTCAAGACGAATGGATGATGATGGGAGAAAGTGAGAGGAAACAGGAAAACCTTTAGAAAATCCATGTACAAAGTGTTTGTTCATTACAACTATCACAAGCTTGGATCAAATCAAGGGTCCCATGCACCAGAGGTAACAAATCTAGCACTGAGCCACGGCGGCTCGAGTAGGATCTGAATTGCTGGCCAAACTCCCCAGTGTACCTTGGCCCTCCGAAACTCCAATCACCAGACCACAACAAACGAAGTACCCAGTGCTTGTGGTCCAGGCGGTAACGTCGCAAACTTGGTTATGGGTTATCCTCTGTAATCGACAATAGTTAAGCAAGTGGATTCGAACCCACGGTCAATTATTCTGACTGAGGTTTTCCAGGGTTTCTTCTGTTTCACCAGGTAAATGCTGGAATGAAGAAAATGGACCTTAAAAAGCCCTCACTAAACTCGAATACTCCCTTATATCTCAATAAAACAAAGTGTTGAAGAATTTACATAGCAATATTATTCTAGAATTATAATGACAGGAGTGATTGTATTTTAACGATCGAAAATGCAAAGTAATCATTTCAAAATAAAAACAAAAATATAACCACTTGGTTTTAAAGTGTTTTCTTTTTAAGTCTGCCCACCCCGAAATGAAAATTTATAATTTATCATTAGTGCTAGCTGTTGCCTTGGAAGCCGTCTTTGAGTATCTGACTGTACGATCTAGTGGATAAAGTACTAGAGAGCTTTAATAATTGCATCAACTTCGAATCCACAACAGGAGAGCGATTTTTTTTCTTTTTTAAATTATTTTTTTCTCAATTTTACTTTCAAAATATGCACTTCCTTTACTACCTTACCGAACATCAGTGAAATAGGTTATTTAAGGCCAGATTAGACATACATTTTAAGTGTAGAGCATAAACAGTTTGGCCTGTGCTTTGATATGTCAGTCAGTCAGGATTTCTGTTTATATATATATTATTTTTATTATTGCCTTTCAGGATATTATAGTATCAATTCAAATTCCTTATTCTCAGAACATTATGAGTACTGACATATTTTTTTCAAACTGGAATCCATTTTAGACCATTGACCGAGCCGCCATAGCTCACTGGTAGAGCGTCGACGTAGTATTCGGTAGGCCGTGGGCACAATCCTAGCGGTCGACCATCCTGACTGAGGTATTTCCGCGGTTTTCATCAGTCACACCAAGCAAGTGCTGGGATATCCCCTACAACATAGGCCCAGGCCGACACCTTCCCGAATCCTTCTCTCTTCCCATATCCACGCCTAAGCGTTATAAATGAAATTCAAATTTAGAACATAGAGGGGAAATTTTGAATTTGTTGTTCCCTTGTACAGAACAAGGCATCATAAATTATTGCCTGATTCTGACAAAGATTGTATCTTTTAAACATTCAATCAACAACTATTATAAAATAGTTGTATTGTTATCTAACTTCTATATTTAACACCTTCTTATTTAGTTGTATATCTATCTACTATTTCTATGTATTTTGTATGACTTGCTGTATTGGCACCATGCCAATACATTACATTACATTATTATTACCACAACAAACAGAGTGATATTTCATGTTACTAGTAAATGGCTAAATCAAAACTTAAAATTTCTATTTCATATATACTGGAAAACATCGAGTTTGCATGTGATGATAGTAGTACAATCACAATATTTTGATGATCCTCTGAATCTACAGAAAATGACAGTAATCCTGGTGCATAAATAGGAATTTTGTTGTAGTTGCATTTGCTATGAAGATTTATTTTCAAGGAAGTTTGTGTAATGAAGAACAAACCTACACAACTCTGGGCTTAAAGTCATTCTGTAATGAATATAGTGTCTGTGGTACTACATTCCATGTCTAAATTGCAGACATATCTTATTGACGAACGGTTTTCGGACATTTAAGCCCGAAATCCGGCATTTTGCACAAAGGACCATATTTGGACCCCCGAAGAAGCGAAGGAGTGTAATTTAGGACCATATTTTTTTGCATGCACAAAGTCGGTTGGTACGTCTAAATATTACAAAATTTTGCTGAATTGTATTCATTCCTTTCGAAATAAGAAATTTGTTAAATATCATATTTTACACAATTTGTTACTTATTTATCAGCCTAATTATCGGAATAAAGAAATTAATTTTCAGATAAAGGTAATTCTATATGTTCAAAGTACACTTCAAGAGTACAGTACAAAACGTGTTTTTTATTAATCTTTCTAGCTCTTCTGGTTATTTAGATATTCAGGTTTCCGTACATGTCTACGGGAATAAAAGAACCGCCATTTGGGTAATATGATCACCCAGCGAGAAATAAGGGCATAACATTTTTTTTTCAAAAGTTGTTCTGAAATAAAAGGTATGTAGGAACACACATATGAACATTTGTTTTTAAATGGTGATGCAACCATTTTTTCTACAATTAGATGATTTGTCAAGTAATTGCCGAGTTACGTATGTTTCAGTTACTGGCGTAAAGTGTGAGGAGAAATGCTCATTATTTCGAAAGATTAGAACAAACCGGGCCACTCAAGATATACAATAAATAGTTTGTTTTACTCTGCATGGCTGTGATCACCCAGTAGACGAATAAAGTGCATATATAATAATAAAAACTTTAGCAGTGAATGAAATAAACGCCAAATGAAAATGTCTCATATTTATTTCGCGATTACTGTACTATCTTCAAGAAAGTAAATCCCAAGCAGTAATCAGAATATTCAGAAATAACTTCCGTATGATAAGTAGCTGTATATAAATACACAACATACACTTATATATTGTTTTAAGACGATTTACTTATTTTGTATTTAAAGTTCACATATAATATACCGACGTTCAGTCAACACCCAGCACTTTTCACATGTAATATTTTAAACATACTAATTACTTATGTCCTGAAATGCTTGTATGAAAAGATATGTATATAAAAAAAATATTTTTATTATTTTATCTACTTATTCATGCTCTGAGGAATATAACATTAAATAAAAATATTTTTTCCAAAACGCCATTCAAAGCCAAGACCTCACAATTTGAAGTCCTGCGCTCTACCACTGAGCTAACATAAACTCATCTATTTCTTTATGATAGAACTCTTTTTGAAGAAACAAGATTGAATTTCCGGTGTTCAAGACAACGGCATTGATATCCGTTGCAAATGCTGTTGTTTTTCCTCCTTTATCTTGTTTATTGTACTTTGAATACAAGAAATGTTTTTGTTGTCTTTGCTTTCATTGGAGGTGTTCTCAAAAGAGAAAAAAAACATATTTGCACATTTTTTGTCAATTGCAAAGATTTACCCTACCTTTCAGGGCTCGAACCTAGCATCTTTGGTTTATTGTTTCCAAAGATACCCGAAGGTTGACTTTTGGAAAATTTTCAGCTGAAAATTGCAGTAATCAATGCGGTCATCCTTTTTGGAATAGGGTGTATATTATATTTTTGCGTGTACGAAACGTTATTCAGGTTACAAAATATACTCAAAATGTCATTCATCTATGTCCAGGATAGTTTGGAAGAATAGTTAGGATGCCGTGGTTCAGAGATGGAGTTCTATATCTGATTGGTGGCGTTCTTCTTTCAATCGCTGCTTGTGCCACGTGGAATTTGTGTTGGACAGCAGCCTTTTCCCCCAATTTTGTTCATTTGATTAATTCTCCCATCATCATCCATTTGGCCTGAGCCGAAGTTGTCTAAAGATTTTACATAAAATTGAAGTTCAAATTCTAGCATAGATCAGTGTGTAGCAGTGCTAAGCGAAACATTTCTATTCGTGTATTAGGTACTACTGTTATTGTCATTTTCCGATCGTCACTTGTTTGGATGTTCACTTGAAAAAGCTTGTTCTTCAAGGTATTCCCATAACTAGAAACTGCTGCGGTTAAGATAAGGTGATCGAGTGGCCGGTCATTTGGTAATGACATACTATCTGCTTCACCAACATGTTATCCTCAATTTGTAAGACAGAGATAAAATTAAAAAAATGCATTCATAGAGGATTCGGATCCATCTTACATCAATTGGCAGGTGAAACAGTTCCTCAGAAAGGCATGAGTAGCAAATTCAGAAAGTTTTAACTCGTTTCCAAATGCTTGGCCACCCCGATCTTCTTATCGTAACCGCTCCGATTTCTGGTTAAAGGGATATTCGAAGAAGAAGGTTTATCAAATGAACATCCAATCACATGCCGATTTGAACAGGGGAATCTGAAGACAGGCATCCATCACAGGAACGGAAATTCTTCGTAAAGTACTGAAGCACAACTGTTATATGTTTGAATTTGAACTTCAATTTTATGTAAAATCTTTAGGCAACTTCGGCTCAGGTCAAATGGATGATGATGGGAGAACTAATCGAATGAAGAAATTTAGAATAAAAGGCCGAGGAAACTCACGCCCACGGAGTTTGTCCAACACAAATCGCACGTGGCACAAGCAGGGATTGAAAGAAGAACGCCATGAATCACAGTTAGAACTCCACCACTGAAGCACAGCATCCCCACTATTCTTCCAAGCTGTCCTGGACATAGATGGACGACATTTTGAGTATATTTTGTAACCTGAATGACGTTGCGTACACGCTCAAACATAATGTATGTATAATTTGTAAAATGTATGTTAATAAAGTGTTTGTCACATGTAAACACACATTGAAATGTTTTAATTGGAATTCTCTATTCAATTTTTATCTTCCACGTGTCGTTAATCACATTCATATAAAGTTTTACGTTTGTTCGATTGACCATTTACCATCCAGAACCGACCAAACAGCGAAACTTTAATTAATTATAACTACTTAATAAAAGAAAGGTAAAGCTATCCCCTGT
>JAGDQP010046720.1:2752-15220 GCA_022664845.1 Lepisma saccharinum
ATATATATATATATATATAATAAACAGCTACCGGTCGACGTGACACAGATAAGGGGCTTCCCATGTATAGGGACGGGCGTGAGCCATAGTGCTGTTACCGCCCATACACTTCATTTTATCTTCATCAACAGTAAAATGTGATAACAGAAATATGGCATGAGTAAAGACCTTTAAATACTGAGACGTAATTATAGACGTGAAATTAAATTTTAATGATCATTACATTGAGGAAATAATAGTTGGAAACAAATGTATAAATCTGGTAAATACTAAATTTAAATTATCTTTAAAATTAATTGGCATATTTAATAAATAATCAAATAATAAAAGCTATTTGCATCTATGGGTCAAACATTTGGGCACACAGACTAAAAGAAAACAAAAAAATGGCTGAAAACTCGATAGGGCGCAAAGACAATACTTTTGAGTATGCCCGGGATTTAGAGAACGACGCCGGAGGTCACACTAAATGTCATCCTAGGAATACTTCCACTGAACTTAGAAGCTAGTAAATCGGCTGATCATTAGTGTCTACAAAGAACAACCTAATACGGACAACTGGAATCTTAAATCAAATGCCGAATTCGAAAGACGAAATCGAAGAGATAATTGAAAGAATATGGCAATCAGACTATGAAATGTCTACAAATTCAAGGTTTTTCGCTTTTATGGAAGATATTGAGGAAAGACTTACTTGGGAACGATGGAATCCTGACAAAGGAATTGTCTATTTTCTGAGTGGGCATGGACCTTATAAATCTAAACTACACGAACTAGGACTGGCGACCTCCTCGGCTTGCGAATGTGGTCAGGACTCAACACCGAAACACGTGATCCTTAGTTGCCTTACAATCAGTTAAAACGGACGGAACAGTTAATACGTGAATTGTGGAGCATGGAAAGTAATTGAATAATCTAACAGTAGTAGAAATGCTGCGTGATGAAACTTAACGAGAAGCCTTGGATCAGTTGGCGACCTATACTTCTTACATGGAGAAAAATAAATTTCAACAAAATTGAAAGAACTATTAATCGAAAATTATGTGGCTAATGAAGGAATTAACAGTAGGAGCATTGTAATATAATATGGATTAACCCGTAGGTATGGGCAAGCGAACGCGACCGGAGAAAACCCCATCCGAAAAAGCTCGAGAGCTCCCGGTAGTTCGGTCGAAAGTAAACGGGGACAATTTCGTGTGCGGAAGCGATTAATCATGTATAAACGGAATTATGTGCTCCATAAACTCAAGTGCTGTAAATAATTTTTAATGGTCGAGCGAAAGCCACTGCCGCGAGCCTGAATCGGTATCCGAGGTGCTGGGTTGGATTGACAACTAAACGACTGCGAGCGATAGTGTCAAGTGTTAAAGTGTAGTGGTGCAGTGTGAGTGTATGGAGGGACCGAAGAAGAGAAGAAGGTCCCAGGAATAGCTCGGATCTGCAGATCCGGAGAACTTGTCCAGGCGCCAGGAATGCAACTTCTGAATCAATTCCTCCTTTTAGAGTGAATGTGTGAATGTGAGAGAGAGTGAGAATGAGTCAGGTGGAGATAAGTTAGGTGGTGATTAGGTATAGGGTATATGTAGGAATGGGATAGTTAGAAAGGAAGAGACAATCTGATGGAACTTAAGTAAGGGAAATATTTGTAAACTTTGTTTAGTTTAATTTTGTGAATGAAGAAAACCAAATAATCAGTGAAGTAGCCCTTAGAACCCTGTAAAATTAGTAACAGAGAATAGATAGCTAAACAGACTATCAAAAACATTGGCAATATCACGTAAAAAAAATATTAAATAAATATAATAAAATATTTACATAAGTTTAATCAACTTAACTTAAAGTTCTAAACTAAATAATTATACCATTTAAATAACAAATCTAATATTCAGAAATTTGAAATAAAAGTGTGATGTGTGAAGGATGAACAATTTAGGAAAATATATGTGTATAAGTGGGAAGGGAACAAACAAGGAGACACAAACACAAATAAAGTAACATAAATAAAGCAAAAACTTAAAACAAATAAAACAATTATCAACAAGTGTATTAAATAACTATTTATTTTTCAGCTCAAGTTTGTAATAAAATGTTTCGAAGTAAAACAATAAAAAAAATAACAGGAAACAGGGCCCAAGGTTTGCATCCGGGAACTGGGCCACAGAAAAAGCCCCAACTCTCTCCCTTTTTCTTTCCTTCTTTTTTGTATCTCTTTTTTCTTGCAGATTTTTGCAAAACAGGTCCTTCTAGACTTCGTTTCTTGACGCCAAGTCTGGGGTGGAATCAGACACTCTACTCTGGGGATGGCCTACCCTAATTACACGGATAACAAGTTTAGTTCGTTTTGCCCATCTGGCACGCTAAGTAAAATTGTGCAAATAATGCAGAGAGGTAGGGGGTAAAAGTGGGACCGAAATCAATAAAAAATATTAAATTTTATCACGGTTTACAAAAATTGACAGCTTCGGTTATATTTATCTAAAGGCCTTAAATATGATTTAAAACATCAAAGAAAATATAATTAAGAAGTGGAAAAATTACTTAATCTTATTTCATTTCATTCGATGTTTCTCCAATGGCAAATTAATTTGTTCCTTAATATTAAGTTAAACCATTTCTTTGGTTACATTCCCTGCAATTGATAGAAATACAATGCATTACATGACTATTGCAAAAAAATAGATTTAATTCATATTTTAATACCCTAAACTTAAAATATTTTAGCGCCGTAAAGAACTGATAGATTTTTCCCTGTTGTATGCGAGTTTTTCTTCTCTGATGAGAAGTCCCGCTTCAATTAGTTGCAAGTGGCGCTGCCTAATATTTCTAACAACCTTGATAAAATGCTATGTAAGGATAAATGAATTTTTACCTTCCATAACATTACAACATTTCATGGTTTCTTCCTATTTCTGAAAGGCTTCAGAAATATAGTTCTTTTTTAAAGCGTTAATTATGCTTAGTTTTTCAGATCGCTAAGAGATTGCTTTCGAGGACAAGGATCTGGTGGAGTATATCTCAGTCTGAAACAGCCATGTCGGGCGATGAAATTAAGCACACTCAGATGTTAGCCGAATTAGCAATGAATCAAAATTCAAGTAGATTCCAAATTTAACAAGCTTCCTCGCATAGTAGGTAATGCCAGCAAGCTTGACCTGGGCTAGAATCGGGACAGTAAATTAATGTTAATCCAAGAAGTATATGTAAAGATTCTACAACGTTTGTTGCATAATTTTATTTAGTTCTACCAACGCAAAATCAATTGAATGACTCAAACTTGATACAAGATAGCATGCTATGTGGTACGTTTGCTGCAGAAAATACGAATTTTTCCATATCCTTCACCCATTTTATTTCATTCCTATCTTATTTCAACATGATTATCTAAACACTCCCCACCAAACTCCGTCAGAATTAGAGGCAAAAAATCTGTTTCACGTAACAGATTTAAAATTACTTAGGTATTATAAAGGATCTGCGTTCGACAACTGCTTATAGCATTTCTATACACATAAGTATATTTACGAAATACTCACATGAGTATGGAAAAATTGAAATACTGAATTTATAATCTAGGTTAGTAACACTGACATCCGGCATGCTTGGTGAAGGCGGCACATATAGTGTTTCTCTATTATTACAAATAATGTTTAAGCGACATTTGGTGAAGCTGCGTCTAACGTAATTCAAGCAACTTAAAATATGGATTTTATTTTAAAAAATTTGTTTGCAAAAACAGACAATACGCAGTTGTGTTGTATTGTGTCGAAGAATGTTAGTTCCAAGTTTGATTCGGATATGTCTATCGGAATGGAGGAAATTAAAAAATGTATTAAAATGTGTTGGCAACGCTGAACTGCTGCACAAATCAAGACTGCTCTGACAGCTCTTAGCTATCTGAGGCAGAACCTATCCAAAGACAGCTCAACCATTGTAATCGTTGGACTGAATCTAAAGGCATAGGACACTTTTATTTTTCCATGATGATTCATTAACACAAAACTATATATCCCCCTCCTTGTTTCTTAGCTTTTCACAGATATGCACTATACAAATTTCTCATTCCACTATGCTTATGCAACCCACTAAACTTTGGTTGTATTAGTAATACATATGCTTGAGTGTGAAATCTGATTGGGTACTTATTTTTTATGTCGATAGTACATTATATTTTGAAATTGACGAAACATTACATAATTATTTCTTCGTAAATAGTTGCGAAAAATAAGAGTTCCGAAGAAAATAGGTTTTAGTTTATTGAAATCTAAATATTACGTTCGGTTTATGTTTAATTTACCTTATAGTTTACATTATATTAGTATATTGTATAAAGTCGGCTTAATGTTGATAGATGGCAAAAATGTCTGCAGTATGTTCATTGGAATCTAAACATCGGGTAACAAAAAACACAACAAAATGTTTAAGCGGAAAACGGATCAAACATTTAGTAGTCCGGCGTTAAGTGAAATATAAGTGTGAGTAAAAGTATTTATCACAATTTTAATAATATATTACAGAAGGCCAAATCATTTAAGTGATAAAGAGAGATAAGAAATGGTGCCCCCTTCTTAGCGGCGCTCTCTATATTCCAACATTTTATCCAGAAAAGGCGAAGTTTACCTTCTGCCTAAAAACCTATTTGAACTACAATTTCCATTCATATTACTTGAAGTCATTAACAACTCCAAAATCTAAAACAATATTAAGAATTACTTGAGTGATTTTAGTTTGCAGGAAGTGCACATATATTAAATAAATTAAAATCCTAAAATTATATTATAAAGAATTAAAACTTTCAAATTCATTTAAATCTAAGTGAGAAAATATACAATGTTTCTTCAAGAAATAGTGTAGCATCTTTTTTAGTGACAGTATGTATATATCTGTTTGTATTTATGAATATAATTGATAAATATGATAGCATCTATTGGAAATGCGAAAGTCTGGTTTTAAAGTTTTGAGTTAATATTTCAAAGCTTATTTGGATGAAACATATGTTAAATATATTCGTAAATTTTCTAATACACATGAATAAGCTAAGAAGATTTTTAAATTGTGTTTCCATGGAAATAGTTCAACAATTATGACAAAGGAGGTATTTCAATAGAAACAAAGCTATATTGATCATTATTGTCTTATCATAATATTAGACAAATGGCGACACCAATTTGATTAATTTTAATGATATGAACAAACGTTATGTTGAATAATACTTAACTGTATACTAAAGTGTCCGGACTTTTACCATGTAGGCGGTTGACTATGTAGCATGGCATATATGTCAGCCAATAGAGGATATGATACAGATTATAATAATATAAAATTATAACATTATTCTTTTCGAACTTGAAAGATTCGAGGAAAAAAGTATTATATTTACGAAATTATTACTTATTTTAGTAATTTAACTATCGGTAGATCATGCAAAATCTACACTATCCTAAAATTTCCATTTCTTAGTAGAATGTCAATGTCTTGTTAATTGGAAATAATCGAATAACAATGAAATAATCTAATAACAAAGCTTGATAATAACAATTAAATAAAATCCATTACAGCACAACCGATCTTCAACAACATGACCTAACTCAGTTTGACTTAAAGCAATACACGTAACAATTATTTGAGCACAGTTAATAAAAAGGAAGGCCAAACAATCTTTTGAGAATGCTTTCAAGAATAAAATACTTCAAATTGAAATGTTGTTTGCATCACCGACATAGTTTCGGATGCATTTTACATAATTATCGACCTCAAATCTAAATCCTAATTTGATTAGATTGTTGAAAGGAATGCGTTCGTTAAATATATATACTTCTTTACATCATGCGTATTGAAACATTCCAATAAACAGTGCGAAACCATGGCTGTATGTTATCGATTACGGCATTGTCTAGTTAAGAAAATTGAAAATATTTAATGAACGACACAAATGATGTTGACATATATTCATGTAATTTTCCACTGATGAAGACCATGATTATCCCAAGGTTAAATGATAGAAGTAGTGATAGGTGGAAAATTCTCTATAATTACTCATTTTTTGTATGATGTTGAAAATTACAAGAAAGAATAATAGCCACACACACACACACACACACTTGGGAATATATATATATATATACTCTTAATATTGCCCAACCAACCCCCTTGGGAAAATCTTGGCGACATTCTTCATCTTCACGTGAAAGTTTTCAATCCAAACAGTGCTAGAGATTTTATCGACAAAATTCGTAATTTGACCACTTGATGACCAAGACTATTGTCTATACTGAAGTGAATTTAAGGTCTTTAGGGATTTGAGGCTCAGGCTGCGATAGTGTGGAGTAGAGAATGCTGGAAGGTCATTGAATAAAAGTGTAGGGACCATTTTAAATTTTGCCTGCTCTGACTGAAGAAAAATCCTGGAAAACACTCAGTCAGAATAGTTGGCTACTGGGATCGATTTCAGGATCTCACGAATGCTGTGCCAATGGTCTACCAACTGAGCTACTACCGCTCAGTTGCAATGTTCTTCACGCACAGTGTAAAATTACTTCGAGATAGCGAAACAATGAAAAATATAATGATATTTAATTAAAAATGATTACAACTTATTATTATGAAAACCCACGCTATGGGCGATATTCACAGTTTTCATGCAACACACACCTCTGTAAAATACTCCACCAATTGATGGTTTATTTTCAGTCGGCTTCTTCCCAACATTTGAAAGCATTAAACTCCCTTCAACGTATTTATCTTTGAATTCTCAAGAACGTTGCTGTTGCAGTACTTTATATTCATATAAAGAAAGTTATTTTATTCTTCAACATAACGCAAAGCGAGCACGAAAAACAAAGACAAGGAATGGGGTGAGGGGTTTAAATCGGAAACTTTTCTGACTCCATTCGTCTTGTGTATATACTCATGATTTCACTCAGTACTGAATATTTATTAAACCGTTATGAATTTCGTCTTCCACATTTCTAGAATGTTATATCTCAACAGGTAGAGATAGGCCGCTAACAGAATTTCTTTTTACTTCCGACACTTATTTCTAACCTTTGATATTTGGTTTTTTGATATTCCATACCAAATGTCTTTTGGTGTAATAAATATAACTTACATTATTTAAAATTAAAATATATATAAGTGTATTGCCTTATAAGTTAACTTATAAGTTAACTCTGTCCTCACAAGTAAAGTACCCGAAGTGAGGACTGGAGTTGCTCATCAAGTGACACCTTAAATTGAAGGTAGTGACGAGTATAGCACACCTGTGAAATCCTAGCTGCAGAGCTCCAGAAATAAAAAGGTTATGGCGGGTCAAAGTTCAAAGAGATAGCGAATTGTATTGAAAACAAGTCACAACGAAAGGCAGAACAAAAGTCAGAAGGACATGGTTTTGAATTGAAATGCGATTGATGTGAAGGAAAGAGGCACGTTCAAATTACTACACAATGATACAATCAATATGTAAGTCGTCAATGAAGGCCTGTGATAAGCAGATACTTTGCTCACAATGAGCACACTTGACAAAAGAGTTGTTCTCATATGAGGTATTGTAACACTCGCCACGAATATTAGAATCAAAACAATAATCCAATGGAGAAATCCTGGGCTCGGGCTCCTCATCCAAGTAGCCGCTTTTGTAAAACGCAAACCTGATCATGTTGTGAAATCGTGAGGCGCTGAATTGGAAGAGAGTGAAGGACTGCATTCGTAAAATGTTATTCCGATGCCAGAGATTAATTTCCGAGGAAGCGAAAACTGTGTCAAGGAAGAAGTAAACATCAAGTGGTTGGATGAGACCAGTGCAGTCACCAGGAATTAAACGTTTGAACAGTGTTATATGATTAGGGCATAATTCATTTGATACGTTATCATCCTTATTTGCACTCCATGCATCCAGCAAAAGCAAGACATTATCACGATCGGCAGGCAGGCTATTACAGAATACAGAATAAAACTCTTTTAAATCACTTTTGCTCATGCATGTTTGCAGTCTTTCCTGGAAGGGACACTATGTTATCGGGATCGTTTTGCTTATTTCCTGGAAATTGACCACTGGACTCGGATACAAGAACGTACATCGGACGCAATATTTCACCATCCATGGGAATAACCAGCATGATTATATATGAATGAGTAGTAGCACTGACTGATCCAAATGCACCTCTTACAACCACCGTACCTTTAGTCCTATGAGTCCTGTATGCATGGAGTTCCTTGTAAAAGCGCCCGGCCAAGTGTGACCCTCGTTGACACACGGCTGATTTTCTAAAACAAAATTTGCATCTTTCGACTGAAAGTAAAATGGCTTCTGAATATTTCGCATTAACACGAAGATTTGGAAGATGAATAATCTTTCAAAAGTAGTTTATGGATAAAGCTTTATTTTTGGGAGGCAGAGCAATTTGAATATGTATAGTTATTAAATTAACAAGAAAAGTTTCCTTCAGCGTTTCTGGCTGTAGTTACTGGTTGTGTTTTAATAGCAAGCGTAATGGTATATGACATGGTTGTTAAATTCATACAAAATATATTATTTATTTATGATAATATGTTACAATATGCGATATTAATAATAAAAGGGGACCAAAAGGGACTGTCATTAAATGGTTTGAATAAGTTGCTCATATACGCGGATAATGTAGATTTAATAGGGGACGATATAGATACACTGAAAAGTAACATCGATGTATTAGTAGAAGCGTGCGATGAGATAGGTATATAATTAAACATAGATAAAACAAAATACATGATAACAAACCGAAACTCGGGGAAGGAAGGAAATGAAAACATAAGAATCAGGGATGAGGTAATATAGAAAATAAACATATTGAAATACTTGGGAGCATAAGCACCAAACAATAATGAGGTCACGGAAGAAATAAAAAATCCCTTAGTATCGCGGAACGCATGTTTCTATTCAGTCCAAAAACTTCTAATATCGCGATTACTATCAAGGAAATTAAAATTGAAAGTATACAGAACGGTTGTTCTCCCGGTAATACTTCGTTGTTGTAGAAGTTAGAATAAGACCCTAGCAGATGAAGATACATTACGTGTGTATGAAAATAAGGTTTTGAGAAAGGTATCTGGGTCCAAACGAGATGAAATAATTGGAGAATGAAGGAGACTACATAACAAAGAACTCCACGGACTGTACTATTCACCAGATGTCGTAAAAATAATGAAATCGCGACGACAAAAGTGGCCATGTAGCTCGGAAGGGGGAAACGAACATTGTATTCTATCCTTGTTGGAAGGTCGGATGGAAGGACACAATTGTGAAGACCGAGACGTCCTTGGAGGGCAATATTTGAAGAGATCTTCGAGAAGTAAGTGTTCGAGATGAAAACTGGCTTGATATTGCCCAGAATATAATCCAATGGCAAATGTGCTTTACTGCTGCGGTGAACTTCCGATTTCTATAAGCCATATAGTTTGTGTTATACATATCTTCAAGTGTGTGTTCCAGCCGTATATAAGAAGCGGACTCTTGCAGAACCTGAAGGGGAAACTACGTAATGTATTGAAGCAGATTTGCACTGAGTCAAAACTTGGCTAAAGGCCTTAAATAAATTTAATTTCAATTGGAGCTTAAATTAATACATAGTATATTTATATAAAGTTTAACGTCCGTCAATTTACAGCTAAGGTTTACAGACAGGAAAGTAATATAAGGAAATGACCATTCTATTATTGTAAATATTATCCTGGCATTCATCTGCTGGGACTCAGGAAAACTTCAGTTGTGATAGTTTGCCACTGGATATTTAACATAAGACATTGTAAATACTAGATAAATGCTCAACTGTCCTATATACGTGGTATTGTGATACATATATGACATATATGACATCATATATTTTGTATTATGTGCGATATTTGATTTTCAAAAGTAAACAAATTTCGTATATCCAACTTGTGACCACGGAATGGCAGTTTTAGTAATATACGTCCCTGTCCATCCATGGGAGAAAGACATTGAAGTTCCGAATTCAAGACCTAACTCTCGATTCTATCTTCAAACTACTTTAACAGTTAAATTCTGATTATTTACTTCGACGCCCAACAATACATTGTTGTTTTCAGTTAGACACTCACGTCACGGTAAACAATATATTAATGTCAAAATCCTGAAATAGAACTGTTGTCAGTAATTGATCTGAAGGCAGAAAAACAAGAACGAAAGAACTACCAGCAATAAAAAATAATAGAAATGCATGTTCTGTTTAGTAGCATCAGAAAAATATCAGGAGTTGAAAACAGGACATTGTGCGGGACATTTTGAAAAGATAGGACATTTCTTAATAATACGAACCCTTCCGAATCACGCAGGACAACTCTCTACAAAACAATACTGTCCTGCGAAAATCGGTACGTCTGGTCACCCTACCTGAATGGTACCACTTTGCAACAAATAACAATAATTCGTTTGCAGAAAGTCAATATCTAAAACATATTTCCTTTGACGAACGACTCAATTTTAAAGAACGTGGTTGACTAAGAAACAGGAGAAAGCTACATACATTTTAACAAAATTTAGCTGTACATTATATCAGTAAAAGAGACTATCATTACGCGGTAAGATATCAGTGATTATGTGATTATCGTTACTCATACGGATAATCGTCTCTTTCGTACACATTTCGACCCACATTTACTCTAAAGAAAATCTGGGAATACTTTATTTCCTTTGAGGAATCCCTTGCGGACCCCTTGCACAATTTTGGATAGAGCTGATTTGAATTCATTGAGGGTAAAATCAACACTCAGTTCTACTGTTTATGCTATTAGAAATATCTAAGTCTAAAATTCACTTTCCGACACTTTCGGCCCCAGCCTTTGGAAATTGGGTTTTTGGGGCGGCCATTTTGGATCCAAGTTGACGACTTTTTGAAAGTTTTCTTATTTTGTCGTTACCTACTTGTGATAGTACAACTTCAAGTAAAATTTCATTTATCCAGCTCAAACGGTGTGCAAAATGGGATTTTGGGCGGTCATTTTGGATCCAAGATGGCGACTTTTCCCAAATGTTGTGATATTTCAATAAGCTACTCGTCATAATGCACCTTTATGCCAAATTTCGTATCTCCAGCTCAAATGGTGTGGAAAATGGATTTTTAGGTCCGTCATTTTGGATCAAAGATGGCGCCTTTGAACTCATTAGGTAACATTTTCATATTCAAAAAGTGATGTTGTACCTTTATGACAAATTTGATTTCAATAGCCCCAGCGGTTTAGACTGTGTATTCTATACAACAATGGGTTCGGCGGCCATTTTGGATCCAAGATGGCGACCGATTTTGTTCATTAACGAACTTAACCGAGCTATTAAGCCTAGAAACAACATATAAAAATTTGGTTCAAATATCTTCAAAATTATGGCCGCTAGCGTGTTAATATATATATATATATATATATATATATACATATATATATATATATATATACACTTATATATCGTACCGATCTCAGTAGGTATATTTTCTTCGAAATCTACCTAAAAAAAGGCATCTACACACTTACCTCGCTACCATGGTCATCAAGGCAGTTCGCTAAGACTTTTTCATTGAAATTCGGTTGGTTAAACCCCCGCAAATACCCCATACATCTGTGTCGAAATTTTTGATTGTCGGGACTGCGTTCACGACCGCCGTCCCGTAATTGATCATCGCTTCAAGTTCAATGTTAGGGATGCTACTCCTCATGTGCATTCTCTAGCGAGGATGGATCAGATTCTAAGCTTTATTTTAGGAGGGCTCATTAAGAAATGTTTCGTAAAATCTACTCAATTACCTATGCAATAATCAAGTGAGTTATCTAAATAAGATAGTTGCGTTTGCTGTTTTGACCAGTTGGTTCCTCTTTATTTCTAAATTATATGTTCTATTTCTCATTTACAAGATTTGTTCTACGTGTAAGCAGAATTCTTTTGTGTGAAGTAGCTCATAAACTTCAAGCGAGAGCTGGGAGTAAAAAGGTTGACAAATGTGTTTGTAAATCTATTTGTATCAAGAAGGTATCTACTTTTATAGTGCCGTTTTCTCTGTATTAATCGTGGTGCAAACTTTGAAGCATTATTGTGTAGTTGAGTGCTGTTGTGAATCTTCCATTCGGTGATAACTTTGCTTCATATATAAGCAAGGCAACTAGTATCAATGGTAGCCATGTTGGGTAAAAACGGAAATATATTCCATTGCCACTTGTAGCAGCCTGCATTACTATTCAACAAACATTCTAAGAAGGCAAACGGGTAAGTTATCGGTGTGAAATGACATCGTTACTGCAACAAGTTTCGCTTTGTCTGTTTAAATAGGATGTGAATATCTGTGTGCATTATATATGCTCCAAAATGGCTGGTATTTAATCACAAACAAATGACATGTAGTTCGTGTGCTTTTTGATCAGTATGTGGTATAAGGTTGCATCTTCTTGGAACAATGGATGTAAATGCATCGAAGCTACATTAAAACGTGG
>JAGDQP010046721.1:0-12019 GCA_022664845.1 Lepisma saccharinum
AATCTCATCGTTTGAACGCCATCTCGTTGAACCCGATCGGACTTATACAACGCGAGATACAGATCACTGAAGCCATCTATTGGCAAAATAATGTATTACTTTTTACTACACCAGATATCTCGTACAACCTGCCGTTCAGTAGGAAAGGAGAAAATTCTAGTTAATGAGCGAAATCTAAGCTACAGAAAGTAGAAGCATTACTGTAAATAGTCGTTCAAGTAGCACTGATGGAGCAAGAAATAGAGCGTGACAGGAAGATTAAGGTAGTGAAACTGGCGGAAGTCGTCATCAGTTTAGGACAAGGATTGGGGATAAGAAAAAAATAATTTTATTTGTAAAGATGTTTATAGCAAATAGAAAGTTTATATGTGGAATATAATGTTAACAGTACTTTCACGTATGCCCACCGCTAACCGGGGGCTGCGCATCCCTCGGCTGACACCGCCCAACTCACTTCCGACGCACCGTATCCACTTCCACGCCCCGCTTCTCTCGGTGTGCATCCAGCCCTAGTCTATTTATATACATCCCAGCTTTCAGTAGCATATCGAGCAATTATTAATAATAAATATGAACATATAAAAATTTATTTTGAAATAGAAAATCTTAACCCGCCGGTATTCGAACGCGTTTTTATATTTCGTAAGCACTACGACTGCACCACGCTAGGAACTTGCAATCGCTGTTTCGCCGTTGTATTTACAGTGCAAGTGTTACATAAAAAAACAAGTGGCCTGTCTTATGATGACGACTTCCACCGTTTTTACTATTTCAATCCCCATCTGAGCGCTAGCTTACAGTATGAGACGTCCACGGTTCGAGTCCTGTCGCGATGTGAATTTCTTTTTCATTTTTTCCGTAGCACCAGTCCAATTGTTATATTCTACAATATGCTTTCGACAGGTAAAATAAATGGTATTTCTTTATAGCTTTTAATATTTTCATTTTTGCATTTTTATTTAAATCTGAGAAATTATCTGGAACAATAATTATTTTGTGTTCACGTGAAGAACAGAAACAGTATGAGAATAAGAATAAATAAACGGTTGCATTATACACGGGGAATTATTATTATTGGTTCGGTAATTGTAATGTAAACGTTTATTTATTCTTATTTTCATATTGTTTCTGTTCTTTATGTGAACGCATTTGCTGTAGGTAAATTAGTTGATTTTAAATAAACTTTACAAAAAGAAAAATACAAATGAAAAAACAAAAAGCTATATAGCAATAACACTCACTTTACATGTCAAAAGCATATTGTAATATATAGCATTTGCACAGATACAACATAAAAGCAAAAAAGGAAAAATACGTCGCGAGCAGGGTTTAAACCCTGGACCTTTCCTACCGTAAGCTAACGCTCTACCTTTTGTTCCACCAGAGCTGCTGGAAGGAACGTTTATACACAGTCCGACAAGTAAGTAATGAGACTGATTTTATTCTGACAAAACAGAGAATGCAAAATAGAAACCAATATGTGAGTTCGAGAGAGTAATCCTTCATCTACGACCTGGCAACACCGCATGGTCCCGTGTGAAGCACAACGGGAAATATGACGTCAGTACCAGCAGTAAGTGAAAGGCCTTTGTCACGCCAGCGTCATGGAGCAGAGGGCGAATATCAAGTTCTGTTTCAAACTCGGGAAAAGTGGCACAGAAACTGTTGAGTTGATGCGGAGAGTGTATGGTGATACTTGTTTGTCTCGTGCACAGATATTTAGATGGTATGAACGTTTTAAAAGTGGCGTGGAATCGATTGACGATGAGCCTCGGCCGGGTAGTCCAATTTCTGTCGTAACGAGGAACTGATTGAAAAGGTCCGTGAACGTGTGTAAGAAGATCGTTGTGTGACTGTGAGAATGATGGAAGGTGACTTTGGTGTTAACAGGGAGACAATTCGTAAGATCTTAGTGGAAGATTTAGGCAAGAAGAAGGTCGCAGCGCGGTTTGTGCCACACTCATTATCTGATGAACAGAAACAAGCGCGTGTTGATTACGCCCGTGACATCATTGCAACTGCCCGTAGGAAGAAAAAAATACTTCTGTCCATTGTTGCAGAAGACGAATGTTGGTGTTTTCGTTATGATCCAGCTACTAAAAGTCAGAGTGCCGAATGGAAGTCTGCAGATTCTCCAAAAGGAAAGAAACTTCGTCTCCAAAAGTCAAAACTGGCTCATGAAGACAATGCTCATTTGTTTCTACGACAGTAAGGGTATCATTCATCATGAATTTGTACCAGAAGTCACACAGTTAATGCTCAGTTTTATTCCGGTGTTTTGGAGCGTTTGTTGAAGAGTATACGTCGTGTTCGGCCTGAATACTCAACACCAGGTAGCTGGTTCCTTCTCCATGACAACGCTCCAGCTCACCGAGCAGTACTTGTTGCGGAATATTTGGCCACAAAACAAGTGTATGTGCTGAATCATCCCCCCTACTCACCAGCCCCCTGTGACTATTTCCTGTTCCCTAAGCTGAAGTTGCCATTGAAAGGACGACTTTTCGACAGGGTTGAAGACATCCAAGCAGGTGTGACAGCGGCATTACGGGCCATACCACAAACTGAGTTGCAGAAGTCATTCCACTCCTTGTGTGATCGTGCCACTCGTTGTATTGATGCAGGAGGGATGTACTTCGAATAATAAACAGGTACTATTCAATTACTTTTGTTTGTTTCGTCAGAATAAAATCAGCCTCATTACTTAATTGTCGGACTGTGTATTGTAATGGGAAGTTGATCATTGGGTCAGTATGTTAATATAACCACGATGAAAACAAACCACAAACAACAAGAATTACATAATGCTTCATTAGCAACCCAAGAATCAGACGACACAAACACCAAGTGGTAAATATAACAACCAGCAAATATAGCAACAACCAATGCTTTTACTACTCTCCGCACATCATATCTCTCTCATTAGTTATCATTTACACATTTCCTACTGAAGGGTAGGTTCTAGAAAAAATGCAGGATTTTCCTTAGATACTCTATCGATACATACAGTTTAGTTACGATCTGAATTTTTAACATCTGGATGTTTTGGTGTCAGTTAAACGGAAAATTTTGTTGATTGACAACAATGTAAAGCATATAACAACTAATAGTTTATCAGCGAGACTTCTCCAACTACCTAACAGGGAGACTGTAAGCTTCCTGCCTACCAATTTTCAGACCTTAGTTCAATATTGGATGGTAAGAAAACAGTCTTTTTCAGTCTACAAATTCCTTCATATGTAATTATAAATCAACTGATACCCACATCTGAGATTTTGTAGGACAGTAGTATATAGCTTCATCTACTGTCACACTACCGGGAGCTTCGCCTCTAGCCTATCAAATGTTAAACCTAAACATTTTACAGGACAGTCACACTAACTATACTTTCTCTTAATTACTCGAAAACTATCTATCGTAGAAAAATTTTGGAAAGAGAGTTTATGCCTCAGAATTTATCAGGGAATAACATGACTAGTCTCTATGCGAGCGAATTTCTATTCATTTTGTATATCATGCTTGTATACTCCGCCATAAGATTATATACTTTGCTGTGAAACAGACAAAACCAGGTTATAAATGTTCAACAAGTGAGGCGAGGCCTAGTCGAAAGATTGTGCACATCTGCTACCGCCAGGCTTCGAGTGCCCACTTTGAATGATCTATGTCGTTGTAAGTGTTTGCTTAAACCTTTTTGAACTACACCTCAACCACCCTCGTAGCTCCAATAGTTACTGAGTTATGAGTTGTCGACGAACCTATCGAGGTGATCTATGCAGCATAGAACTCATCTTGGCGAGATCTTTCGAACCACACCTCAACCACCTTCGTAGCCTTAGTAGTTCCTGAGTTGAAAGTTGTCAAGAGACTGACACCTTAAATTCATTTACATATATAAGGCTGCTAGTGAAGCCTAAAAAGAATAAACATGAATAATGATGACATTCATAAAGTAAAGAGATGGATATACAAGGATTAGCCATCTTGGAACTTCGCATATCAGCCAAGTTTTCTACAGTATTGGTTAACTCATGTAATCGGGAGAATTAACATGTGTGTATAAAATAATTGAGCCCCTCAATTTTTCTTCTTTCATGTGATTAGAGCCAAATGTCAATCTACAATGTGGCCAGAAAGTCCCATTACACCTGAACTAAATGCGTGTAACATTGTAAGATGGTAAGTTATTTAAGATTTGAACCTCCCATCCCGATCATTGATATGGCAAAAGTGCTCCTCACATGAATTGTAACGTGATTGCCGCGTAACTGCCACGTGACTGCCCAGGGTCGAGAATAAAATCTGTGCGTTGACCAGCTCATTGTCTCGCCTTTCTGTGTTTGGTGAAGATCAATGGCAGATACCAGCGACTTCACTTTTGAGGAGCGCTCAGTAACAAGTGTGTGGGCCCATGAACAGATGCACAACAACGAAAATATGTCACAGGTGATGGATGGCTTCGTGAACGGTTTGGTTAGGAGCCACCAAGTCGTCAGCCTCTGATCACGTGGGAGAAGAAAGCTTTTCGCCTGGTAAGTGTTTCGGATGCCAGTCGACCAGAAGGCATGCTGCAGAACTTGAAATCAAAAGGAGCCCAATCAAACTCCACATGAAAGTGGACTTGGGCCTGCAAGCATTCCGGTCAATGATCTAACGGACGATGACTTACCACCGGCAGGATCTTGTTGGAAGCCTTCCCCACCAAGTGCATTCTTTTCTCTGATGAATGTGCAATTTATCGGAGTTCGCGGGATAGGAACATCTTCATATGGGAAAGGAAACCCCACATTTTTACCAAGAAATTGAGAACAATCCGCACGTCCTGCATTCGGGGGGGGGGGATGACTGAAGAACACATCTTTTGTTCGTACTTCTTTAAGGGTTCCCTGACCCAGGTTACTTATGTAGAAATGTTTAATGACTGGCTTCTTCCACGGCTGCAGAATTTGGGCATCAACGACACGGTTGTTTACCAACACAATGGAGCACCTACCCACTTCGCACTTGCTGTTCGTGAATGCCTGAATGAACTGTTCCCTGACCGGTGGATAGGACGTGGGTCCCCAAATTCACCAGTCCCTTCTCCTTGGCCGCCTCGAAGTCCGGACCTTACTACACTAGAAAATGCCGTATCATCAAATCATACGTCAAGAAGAAGCGGTACGTGGATGCTGATCTTCCAGCATGTGACACCGCATCTGCTAAAGCGGATGAGTAGGATGACATGAAGGCGTATCAAGGTGTGCAGGGATAATGGTGGTGCTCAGACGAACACTTTGGACAAATAACTGTAAGTGTTATTAAAGTGTTATTCAGGTTACAATGAAATAATTGCACGTGTAAAGGGACTTTCTGGCCACCTATATATATATATATACATACATAATTGAATCCTAGTATGTGTGCGTGAGCACCACGCCAAAACAGCCTCACCGATTGCAATGATTTTTCGATAATGATTAGACAATGAACCGAACTAGGATGCTATCATATCTTTTTATTCTAAAATTATTATCTTCAGAGATAAACGACCATCTATTTTTCCATTGAATGGTAACAACAACGGAACCACAAATAAATAAATAGTTTATAATTTTAAAATTTAAATTTGGATTGTTGTAAATAAAAATATTTATATTCATTGTTTTAAGGCATTGTAGTATTATTGGACAGTAGTATTTATATTATTAATATTAGTAGTAGTTGTTGTAATAGTGGTAGTTGTAGTAGTCTGCCTGAGCCTTAGATGCCGAAAGGCCATAAATAAAAGAAAATTCAATTCATTACTAGTAGTAGCACTAGTAAGAGCTGTAGCAGATCTTCACCATGTGGCCGCAGTTCTCGGAAAGTCCGGTTACGATAAAGGAGGCGCATCCTCCCACAACTCCCAAAGTTAGGGGCGTAGTCCACCACGGGGAAGTGAGTATTGCGAACATATTTTATTCACCCCGCACCAACAGGCGGGAAAACCAGCTAGCAACTGATAAAGTATAATTTGGTATTTTAACGAAATCTCATGTGCACAAGATTCATTTATGCCTTGTAATTTACTAAATTAAGGAAATATAAAACTAAAAATGCACGTAAAAGTATACAACAAGCTCATTCAAAACTAAAACATGAGAACTAAATAATAACAAAAAATAAAAATCGATTTAACAAATAAAAAGTTTAAATGAGTTTACAAGGATTCGTACCTAATCGTAATATCAATGTAGATACAGGAATTGACTGTTGAATGGTCTAACAGTTTTGAGCCTTTCGTGTAGGCGTCAACGCGAAACATTACGTCACAGATTATCACCTTGTGTTGTTAACGAGGCAACGAGTCAATCAACTGTGGCAAATATTTTCTTGTCCAAGTCCTATCGTTTGAGAATTTTTGTGTGATTAAAGACGGTATGAGTCATGCTGCCAATAATACGGTACTTCACAAGCTACTAAAGATACTCTATAAATTGCCGAAAATGAAGAGAAATTATGAATGAAAGTCATTTGTAAACTTTTGTGATGTTCGTTGGTGAATGGTTGCTTAATACCGACAAAATAATATTAAATATCCATCAACACAAAAGTATTTTACACAGTTGTGAAGAACAAATATAATGTGTGACGTCTTTATCAAGGATCTGAGTATGATACTGAACCAAATATTAATTAGTATTTCAAGAAAATCAAAAGTTCAAGCTTAATTAAATGTTTTTCATTCAAAATTTAATTATTTTTTTTCTAAACAAAGTCCATCCTTTAAAATACACTTGAAGTCAAATAAAAGGATTATTTAAAGCAATTTAGGAGAATAAATGTGCTAATAGCGGCGATCCGTTTCAGGCTTAAGCACGAAGTGCTGTGAATCCTTACTCAACCACTCTGTCTGTCTCTCGACAACTTCCAACTCAGAAACAACTAAGACAACATACGGCATGATACCATATTGCCTCTTGCCAAGCAATTGTTGGGAATTATTTGAGAAAATAGTTAAGTAAACAGATTGGCAACTTCTTTGTAGCAATAAAGGGATATCTGCTGTCTTGTTAACAATTTGCCGGCACAACGGGGCACATGACAAAAAAGGATAGTTCCATTAAAAACAGGATGTCCAGTCAACTTACTATAAAGGCCCGAAGCGCCATGAATAAAATTTAATTCAATAAATTCATGAAGAGAATACATTTAACCGCATATTTCTCTTGCTTCATTGAAATTAGCAGACAACAGGTTCGCTTTTCCGACGATTTTTCCCTCACTCGTAGCGTAATAAAAATCGTCCTATCAACAGTTAGTTAATACTAAGGATAATGTAATTTAAGTAAATTAATCACGCCGTTTTGCATTCCGGAAAAAAAATATTCAGGGCAGAAAAGCGACTTGAACTAGCAACCCTTTTCTTTGCGGTCGGTAAGCTTAACCACTACCCCATAGAGGGCACTGCTCAATCGTACTTTCATCAGCGTTTATTAGCACAGCATTGAATGACAGTCTTCACTTCGAGATTTCAAATCAATCTTGTGTCTTTCTTCTCGCCTTCTCGTGGATATAATAGCTTATGCTACATGATTATGCAATGCATATGTTGTATCTGTAACTTTTGTTTGTGTAATGTTTTATTTGAAAGAACATTGTCTGTAATCTCATTTGCTGGTAATACTACAGATATACACTGTTTCATAGAGCCAAGAGAAATATCCCTTCTTTCCTCTGAATTTCCCCGTCAATTTCCCTATGTTGCCAAATCTCTCACTTTTGGACTTTCATTTTTTTCGATCATTTCTTCATGTTTCTGTTTTCTCGTTATAATTTCATTATTTATTAATATTTTTTTGACAAAATTTCAGGAAATATTCATCTTTAGATACTTCACGTGTTTAACAATTAAGCGAACGCCAGAATTCAAGGAAAGAAATATTATTTGTCAAAAACTGTCAAATAAAGACATGCGAAAAACAATTTCAGCATGAGTGTACATATTGAAGAACAGACAATATATATAGGCAAGTTCAAGAGCGAAAGAATATTTCTTAACTATATTACAAGGAAGATATGTAGTCATTGATATCAAGGGAAAAATGTTTCACATGTACATTATCGATTAGCGTTCCAAGAGTGGAACATTTCCTTTTTATCTTTCTTTGCGATGGATTTTTGTGTTTCTGTCTGGACAATGATCAGCTATAGTTTTAGGGGACTGAGTTATAACGTGAAGCACGTAGAAAACTAGTTATTATTTTTTTATTTTTTATGCATGGCTTCATAATGTATTAGGTAATTGGTATTGCTAGCCTGCTGGATTTCACATATGACGGGTCACCGCTTGACAGATGTTTTACGCCTAGATGGTCGAAATCCACACTATAATCCTCATATGCCCATCGAAATGGAGTTGGTACCTGTTGGTTTCCTATAGTCTAGGTGCCAGTCCACGAATTTATGGTGTTGCCTGTGCGGCGTTCACCCAGCGTCGTGAGGCCAATTGGGGAGCTACCTGAATAAAGACGTAGCGATCACAGTTGAGGGCTTCGGCTCTCCTCTCCCAACACGTCTGGTCAGCGTGGGAGCAGTAGACCACCTCCTCCCTCCGGGGGAGGCCTCATCCAGTAGTGGATTGAATATGGCTGTGTATTATTATATACATTTTATATATATATAAAGCATATCAACTGGATAAAGTCTGTCAAATCAGCAATTTACTCCTTCCTATAACCAATAACGATCAGTTCTCATGGTTCAAATATATATTTATATATATATATATTTTGAAAAGGGGCTTTGCTTTCCAGGCTTGATTCTGAATGAAAATATAAACCATTTTCACTGGTATACACATTATCAGTTTTATCTTTATCACAATGAGTAGCAGTTCGAGTAGCAGCGACTTCTCTTACTTCAGCCCCTCAGAAATGTAAATACTGGTTAAAATATCAGTGCAAGGATAATAAATTGCAGAGGAGTCTCTCGACTTGTCTTTACCGAGGGCTCTTGAGCTTCAGGAAGATAAAGAAATATCAGTTTCTCGAGTGGGGGAGTTAAAGTTTATTATCAACGTACCAGGTGTCTTGGACTTGTCCATGAAGACTCATGGCGCTCAGGAAGAAGAAACCGAATCTGAGGAAACAGAAGAAATGGAGGTCGAAGAAGGAGAAGAGGAAGACACCTCCGAAAGCATGAAGTGGAGTAACTCTGATGAAGATGATGAAGGAGAAAAAGAAGAGAGCTCAGGAAGTATGGAGTGGAGTAATTCTGATTAAGATGAAGAAGAGGAGCGGCAAAGCGAGGAAAGTGTTGAAAGATAATGTTCAATTCCGAGCAACTCATAGCTTTAATGAGCGAGATTGATGCACTTTTAGACCTTAACTTTGATAATTTTCATGGGGTAATGGCCCATATAGCAGTGGAGATTGATCAGCAAAATGACAGTGGGTACGATACTGCGTCCTCTATTGGTTTAATATTAGGCAAACTCGACGATATCTCGGAGCTGAATGACCCAAATGGCGTTGAAAACAAAATCATATTTCTTAAAATTTTTGTATTAAATGTTTGCAATTATTTATATTCTTTCGCATCGTTTCATGGCTGGAAAAGATTTTTACTTGTCTTTTAGAAAACATTAAAAAAGTTTCTTGTATGCATTCGCTTAAAGTTTTTAAAGAAGATAAACAACAACAAATGTTGACTCTCGTAAACTATTTTGAATACTTAAAGTTGCTTCTATCCATTCGATTAAAGTTTTTTAAAGAAAATCATGCGTCTGATAAAGCTATTTTGAATATTTTTTTTAAGTAGAGTTGCTTGTTTTTTCTCTTTATTTATCACAAATTGTGTACCACTTCCTATTTCAGAATGAAAAACGTAAAAAAAGTCATGTGACCTAAAGTATGTACTGCTCAGAAGATTCCGAATTTTACTTAAAGTAAATATATAGAAAGCAAAGAGTTGTTCTAAATAAGGAAATAAAATAATATCACTTGTTACTATTTACTTATTCTATCTAGATAACATTTATGGTGGAACACTAATCACTACACTGCTCGTAAGAAGCATAATATTCAGTTACAGATTTGCACGATGCCTTGTTAAAGATTATTCAGTCACATAGGCTACTTTATGGTTGAAGCACTGCAATCACATAAATGTTTCTGTTCGATGTACAAGTCAAAATCCCCCTAAACTGGTGTTGTATAGATATTCAAATATATAAACTTCACACTTTATACACAAACTCTGTTTATTGTGTACATGAAAGTTTCTCAGGGTTTAAATTCTGCTGGTTTGCTTGCCATAACGTCTTTGTAAAGAAACAAATTCACCACTTCATCCAGTTTGGATTTTGCGATATTGTGAAGAACAAGTTCGAAAGATTTTTTTACAATACTGGTGTTACAATGCAATTTTCTATACTATTTATACACTATTTGCATTATAATTGGATGGTTAAAATATACTTTGCCTGATTATGAAATTCAGTGAAGAACCATTGACAGGCATGGCTCAAACTTTCTTCCCATTTAAAGAAACAAGCTAAACACAAAAGTTGACTATTAGATTCCCAAATTTGAAGTACAGTGTTGATACAATTCCAGTGTGGGTAATATTCTGCCAAGTCACATTAATTATCCTCCATAACGACATCATTGCAAATAACTTGTGGTTTCTCCATAACAACGTCCATTTCTTCAGCTACTTCTCATTGAAAGTTATGTGCACTCATATTCGTAACAACGTAACCGCTTGATAGATAACAAATACTCAGCTTGACTTGAAACTCTGTCAAGTAACTCATACTATCAGTACTGACAGCACTAGCAGGAGGTCTTCGCTTGGTGATACGAAAAGCAGCTCAGCGCGCGCGCAGTGATGAAGTTGGCTGTGTGTGTCGTTCTCTATTCATCTCTGTGTGTGGATTATACGCTGTTAAAGTTGACGTCATGGCAGCGCGGTATCCTAGCAACCAGAACGACTGGCTTTATACACACGGAGTAGCATACGCGTTTAGTATGGACGAAAAAGCCAAAACTGTTTTTCTAACATATTTATAACATCTAATAGGTATATTATACATTACAATATGACTTCATGCTTTGCGTTTGACTGCAGGTACTATGCTTTATGTCAAACTTGTAAATGCTTCAAATTTCTAAAGGAAAGAAGACGTTACTGTTATGGACGAAGATGTGCAGTCTATTTACAATCCATTTTGTTTTAGATTTGGCAATTCTATTTTGTTTTAGAAACTCTCTGTTTGTTAATGTTTAAAGTTTCTAGTAACAGCATTAAATGACTTTGTGTATATTTATATTTTAATATGTTAATTGCATTCAAGGGGGCATGGAACACTTGTTTGTTGGTTTCAGCCTCCTTAGGATCAACTGGATGGCATAGTTCATATAAATTCCAAATGTATGCCTAATTAATGTTTCACTAAGGCATTTTCAGTAATTGTTTATATTTTTTACAACAGATTCTCAATCGAAAGATAGTGGTAGATACTTTACTCACTTAGAACATGAATTATCATCCCTCGGATTAAATAACTGAGATAAAGACTGGAATGGATAATGCTCAAGATTCTAATGCAACTGTAAATATCAGGCAGAAGCCATAGTGTTAAAATAGATATATCATATATTTATCTACAAGGGGTGCGTAACTACTTTGTATGGAATCTAGAAAATAACTACAAGGGCAGATTCCATGTATTGAAATAAACTATACTGAATTTTGAGACTTATGTAACAGTGTTAGTTACGATAAAGCTGTATATTAGAATACACGTGGCATAATATTAGCATTTGCAATGGCTAATAATACTTCAAACTTCTCTGAACCCGATGCCTATAATTATGTTATCGAAAGAAACCTATGTTTTTTTAAATTACTTTTCTATTCTCAAGTTAGGAAGACCTGTATCAGGAGTTGGCAAACTTCTTTCTTTACGAGGACCATTATATGATGATGACGGGCCGCACACTTTTAGACAGAACTTGAGGACAAATAAACTCTGCAGTTTTTCAAGGCAATAGAT
>JAGDQP010046722.1:0-15220 GCA_022664845.1 Lepisma saccharinum
AAGTTTGAGATGCTGTAACTCCAGAAATATATGACACAGGACCGCAATATTACACTTCACTTTAGGGTGTTTCTCATCAAGCCCTACTCACACACCAAAATTCATAAAAATCCGAGATGGTGAGGTGATGTGTTGAGCTGATATTGAATGACCCTAATATCAAACTAAAGATAGGTCCTTACTATCGGAGCTTCAAAAACAGATCAAGACATACTACAGTTTGTAGCAACAATAAAAGTTAAGGCCGATCTATGTGAAATTTGGTACAGAATGGGAGAAACAAGTACTCGATCAGATTATCTTAGGAATACATGAACTATATTTCCAGTCTTTGCTAATTTCACTATCTGATCTTACGTTGAACAAAGCAATTCATGTAATATTATGTTGTCAGAAACAGGGAAGGATAGACTCAGTAGATGGAAATCAATGTTGGCAAGTGGCAGGGATGAGACAAGTTAGACAGAATTTGAATGATTCATGGTCAAAGTCAACTTTATCAAATTTCCTTAGACAAGAACGCACTACTTCTAAGAAATGTAAAAAATGTGACCTAATTCACAGATTAAGAACAAAATGTTCTGCTTACAACACAGTTTGCAACATTTGTCAGCAACGAAATCATTGGGCTCGAGATTGTTTTAGGACGAAAGTAGTTTTGGCAGCGAAACAGATATCTTGTCAGCAAACACAAAGTACACAACTTTTATAAGGAACGCCGGAAAACAAGCAAAATTTTTTAAAAAAAAGTGAAGACACGGCGATACTACAAGGCTTGGAAACTACTTCGAACCGGAATCAAGATGATAGATTTATAGCAACTTTATTGCAGAGTGAAATCACTCACAAAGATGTCCAGACCCTGTTAAGTACATGGGTGACTAAAGGTATTGTGACTAGATCAGCAGGATACAAGGATGTTTCAACTCAAGTGAATCTACAGACCAACGAAACACAAGAGGACACTACTAATGCAGAAAGAACAAACGATTGGGTCAAGGAAGAGTTATTGCTTGTCAGATGTTTATTAGAGACCGGATACCAAAGTATCCAGAATTCTTAGAAAATAAAGATAGATACGTAACCTTACTACGATTAGGTCACGAACAAGTTTTGTATGAAGAATTGGACAACATTATCAGAATCAACGGTGTTGAGCTTGAAGAGATCTAACAGTGACTTCAAAACGAAAATCGAACGAGGAATTAAATCGTGAACTAACGGTGCTGTGAATAACACTCTAGTCAGGTGTATTCGTATAACATTATCTAACTTTATGTACTGCTAAAAGATTGTGAGTAGTTTTTTAAACTAGTATTATCAGATCAAACTTCAAAAGTCGAAAACAGTTATGGTTTAAGAAAAACCTAAGTCAACGTCATCAAATACGAACTAATCAAACGTCTTAGTCGTGATTCTTTACGTCTACATGAACATTGAAGTTTTCTTTAAGCAATTATCAATGAATCAAACTTAATCTAATTATATGTTAAAGCTGTATCTTTATTGCGATGTTACTAGTGAGATCTAGTTGCATGTTTGTTTTGCTAATCGAACACAATCGAATCTAAATGTTGATATTATCTTTCATTAATTTTTAAGTGCAATGTGATTGGGAAGTATCATTTGACAGTGATATGAGAGATACATACATGTGCATTTTGTTTTTGTACTCTAACACAATCTAATCTTTCGTGCATTTGTAGGTGCAATGTGTTAGTGAAGTATCGCTAGATGGTGATATGAGAACTACCGGTGCTATCAATGACAGACAGGTGGCATTACTTTCTACTTTATTTTCTAAAATAGCGTTAATACCTCAGGTATTACTATTATTGAATGATGATTTTTTTTGGTGACGAGATCAAGACTAATTAATACCTAAGTTTGTTCGACAAAAGAACAGATCAATGCTTATAGAATTAGGATGGATTTTATTATCCTAATTATGTTTGTCCTGTCAATACTTTCAATTCAATTTCTTTACAGAGAAACGATAAAAACGATTAATTTAAAAACTGCAACATAAGCGTCAATTTACTAGGTTGTGTTGTGAGAAGGTTAGGTGACTTCCAGTAATGTTTTGATGTATGATTTTTAGGTGTGGTTAATTGTTTTCTGCTACCGCGAAGCTTTCTTTTTAATAAATCGGGGCTGAGTGCAGAGTTAAGGAATTACTATTTGTAACCTTCATAGGAATATCGGGTTCAGGCAACATTGTCGTTAGTTTTAGTCACGCCATTTTATTTATGTCATGGCGGATACTATCAATCGTAAATTGCCATTGATTTGTTTTTAAACGCTTAAAAAATCGACAATGCCCTATAGACAGACTCCATGTGTTTCCGAGTGTACGGACACGTGAGAACTATGTCCTCGGTTAGAAAGTGATCCATATTGGATATAAGTACGCAACGGAACAGTAGTTGCAGAAGCTAAACACAGAAAGAAACCAACGTTCTCTAAGAAAATCATTTGTATGTGAATCTACCAGTCTATAATAAAAGTGCCTATGAATCTTGGATTTATGATTTCAACTATCTTTCTGATTTAAGTAACATACAAATGGGATAATAATAGTTTTAGCAGTAAGATTGAGCTTTGGCTGACCACTGAAACTGAAGAAGTCCTGAACAGTACTTGATCATTGAGGTTCTGTCTTTTATTCTTCGCTTTTCTGCGCTGCGATGAGATGTTTTCTGCGCATTCTTTATTTTTCTCTTTTTGTATCGCCTATGAATACTGTGTTCGACCTTGAAGAACGCAGAATATGATGTAAGCTTACATTTCTGATTTTTTTTTTTTTTCATTTGAGACATGCTTATTTCGGAATTTACTTGCTTTTCCACCGTGCTACGACCGTAGCAGCTTACGGAATGATTTTGCTATCTCCGCATGTTCTGTTTGAATGTGCTCACGAGTGTGACTATTCCGCTACTTCCACGCATCCTTTTTCAGTTTCCTTTGCTGACACTGCCAATTTTAATTGGCTTTTCGTTGCTATTTCCCAGTCCTGTTCTCCATGCATGCTTTTTGTTGATACGATGTGACTTTAGTGGATGTAAGCCCAAAGCGGGGCAGTGTCTTGTTCGACCTGCCTTCGCTCCCTCGGCCATTCGTCTGAGCTTTTGCTGAGTAGATCTATATCTTTTTATTTTATTATAGAAATTCGATTTTATTTTATTTTATTCCGTCAGCGTTTGTGGTAAAAAATGTAATTCAGGTAAATTCTAGGTCGGAGAATATTCCGGTGACGTCATCATGTCGGGGTGGTGACCAGGTTAGGGCCACTTCTTGGTTGGTGTTTCCGAGTGGTTGGACTTAAGTCACTGTTGCCTGGGGCGTTACAATGGATAGTGAATACTCGATTTTTATGACTAAAAATACTATTAAATCATTTTCGTTTAAAAATGTTTGCTGTGTATGTAAGGGTTTCAAATGTTTATGACACATGTGATTCAAAGAGATGGACAGACCATTCTCAAGCGGCCTAACTCGGTCTTTCACATCCGTATGTCTTAATCTGGTACGTATAGTGCTTTACTATTACAAAGTTCTAGTTTAGCAGACTTCCACCTTATAAGGTAACCGTCAATAAGCTCATATCGAAATCTAGCCTAAAATTTCGCTGATATTGGCTAATTATCTTATACGTCCTATACAAAGTTTTTATTAAAAATATAGGTGCACTTTTCAGCTACAAGATCCCAGGACTTAGGTTACAAGATTATATGGTGAAGCGTCGAGGAAGGAAGAAGTGGTTATGAAATCTCCATCCCACATAGCAACACTCCACTCCTACACCCCTCCCTAAAGGAAGATCACCAGTAGTCCTAGTAGTTACACACTCGCTTTCTCTGCGTTAATCAAAGGTTCATGTCCCATGACAGTTCATTGAACTGAGTGTTTCGATGTCCGTCCAAAAACTTTAGGATCCATCCTCACCGGCTCGTTTAGGACTGTTAATAATTATTCAACCAATCCCCGCTGAAGGAATGCCAAATTGCTAAGGAATACCAGCTGAAATAAGCAATTAGACATTTTCACCCAGTATCTATGTATTTCCCTTCGAAGTCTTTTTTCTTCTGACATCTTTGTACAAGAATCTACGATATTAAGCAAAGATGTAAAAGGTTTATTTTTCCAACTGCGAATCATTAAAAGTACCTTCAAAGGAAAAAGAATAGTCAATTTTCCCTCCTCTTCCTCAAATATAGATTTACTGGAAATAAAAGCTTAAGATTGAGAACAAGATTGATAAAATTATTGAGATTAGGAAGGGTGGTAAATTAATTTTAAATTTCTCACTTGATAAATACACAACTCAGTCAATCTAAAGGTAAAGTTACTAAGTCAAGATAGCAAAAATTGTACCTTCTAAAGACGTTTGGAGAACGTCATATCTTGGTTCTGTCATAGACGGTGTTCGACAAATTTCTCTCGTGAAATCAATCCATTTATGTGGTCTGTTCCCGTAAATACTCCTACACCAATGGTCTGGATCATCCATCAACTTTAGTTTTGTCTTTCCTATTATGTTCGCAGGTGTCGACTTCCATCCTAGTGAATAATTAGCTAGTGTCACCATACTAAATAGTAAACTATCCACGTCATTGCGCGGAGAAGGCAACTTTTTATGGAGATCTCTTCCAGCAAACATGACGTTTCCGACATAATCACGAATATTCGGTTCGAAATCTACCCATTTGCCATCGACTTTGTACTTTTCTGCTAATCCAAAGTCTGTCAGAAAAAACTTCCCTTCTATGTCTTGACCATATCTCCCATGCATTAAATTTCCCGGTGTTATATCGTTATGGGATACCCCTTCCAGTGAAAGGTACTTCAAAACTTCTAGTAATTGCATCCCCATCGAGGTAATTGTGTTTACGGGATCTTTGCATTTCTTAATGTAAGATTCAGCACTTTCTAATAGTCGTGTGGATATGTAAAACATATAATTTATTTCATTTTTCACAACTTCGCCTGATGTAATGAAAGTCGGTACACCAAGGTGATTTAAAGCATTGTCCTTCATATAGCTGTCCAATTGGTTTTCATTTCCGCAGTCTCTGAACATTTCAATTTCTTTTTTAATTGTTCCAGATTTCTCTTCAATTTTTACTGCAAAGTTATACGGTTGTAGGCCTCCTTCTTTCCTCACTGCAAAAACGTCTCCAAATTTTCCAGATCCTATAAATACGCCTACAAGCCATTTATTTCCTGATTGTAGGTTGTCACCAAGATTAAAATTAGTGTTCCGTTTTGCCATTTTAACTATAAAAGATACGTAATCAGGATAGTTTTATTTAGCATGCTGTTAAGCAAGCACCTGGCCATCTCGTTTAAATTGTTAGTATCACAAGCACCTGGACTTTTGAATAACTTCAAGATCTGTTTATAAAGAGTTTAAGTTTGGAAGTTTTCGCAACTATATTTTCGTACTCGTATTTTGTAATCTAGCGCGGAAATGACTAATTATACCCATCCATTGCGCGTTCGTTTTAATAATTGCTGTCTTATAATAATATTTATGATATAATACAGTTTTGCAGTCTAACAGTCTTAATAATTGATGTTTTAAGGTCAGCTATTTATTGGTTGCTGTGGTTTCTGTTAGCCATAATAGCTGTCAGTCACTCTTAACTCTCTTGTCACTGTCGCATTTGATGTTATCACAGTTAATTTTGAATTTTTATGATGTAACACTATTGTATAAAACACTGCAACACTTTGTAACACTACTGAGTAAATTTTCTGCAAGGTAAGGCCGAAATAACTGGAATGTTGTAAAAAATTCACAAGATATTTCAGCAGCTTTCTTCTAGTAAGCTGCCATCTTGCCAGCAATCAGCGATATTTTCCATTCCATTCCTTCGGTCTATTGCGCTAAAGGCATAGAGTTAGGAATATAAATAGAGGGAACTTTACGCTGTTTTCAGGGAGAGGGGAATGAAGCCCAGAGACGGAAGGGACGTGGCATTTCGGCCATATTAACTGGCCCCATATTTAGAGACCCTCTTTTCCGAGTATTGCCTCTCTGTGGTGCACTCATCCTCCTATCGAAAAAGGCAATCCTCACAGTACTCTGTATACAGGGACTTTAATGGGGCCACACAAGATGGCTGCCGATGAACCGTAATTTGGCTTCATGTGACGTCATGTATGTTCTCTATTTTCTTCTAACTCTACGGGTAAAGGCTCACATGTCCAACGATAGCGAATTCGTATTATGTAATCTAGCGCGGAAATGGCTAATTATGTCCATCCGGTGCGCCTTCATTTTAATAATTGCTGTTTTGTAATAATATTTGATATATTATAAAGTTGTACAGTCTATCGTTCATAAAAATTCATGTTTTCAATTCCGTTATTTAATAGTTGCTATGGTTATTGTTAATTGATTTTCAGAAAGCATATGATTCTATCAAAAGAGAAAAGTTATACAGTATAATGATACGATTTGGAATTCCGAAAAAAAATTGGTTCAACTAGTGAAGAAGTGTCTCAACGAAGCAAAAGCATAGTACGGATAGATAATAATATGTCAGATAGTTTCAAGATTCGCAACGGTTGAAGCAATGTGATGCCTTGTCCCCACTACTGTTAAACTTTGCGTTAGAATATGCTATTTTAAAAATTAAAGGGGACAAAATGGGGCTATAATTGCATGGTTTGAATCAACTGTTTGTATACGCGGATGATGTGGATTTAATAGGGGACGATAAAGATGCACTACAAAGCAATACCGATGCCTTAATAGAAGCGTGCGATGAGATAGGTCTACAGGTTAACATAGATAAAACAAAATACATGATAACAAGCCGAAACACAGGGAATGAAGGAAATAAAAACATAAGAATTAAAGATGAGGTCATACAGAAAGTAAACAAATTTTAATACTTGGGAGCATACGTAACAAGCAAAAATGAGGTCACGGAAGAAATAAAAAGTCGCTTAGTATCGGGCAATGCATGTTTCTATTCAGTCCAAAAACTTTTAACATCGCGATTAATATCAAGGAAATTGAAGTTAAAAATATACAGAACTGTTATTCTGCCGGTAATACTTTACGATTGCGAAAGTTGGAGTACAACCCTAGCAGATGAACATCAATTACGTGTATTTGAAAATGAGGTTTTGAGAAAGATATACGGGCTGAAACGCGACGAGATGACTGGAGAGTGGAGGCGACTGCATAATGAAGAACTCCACGGACTGTACGATTCACCAGATGTTGTAAAAATAATGAACTCGCGACGACTAAGGTGGTTAGGCCATGTAGCTCGGATGGGGGAAAACGAAGATTATATTCTATCTTGGTTGGAAGGCTGGATGGAAAGAGGCTATTGGGAAGACCGAGACGACGTTGGGAGGACAATATTAGGAGAGGTCTTCGAGAAATAGGTGTTCGTGATGAAAATTGGCTTGATATTGCCCAGGATAGAATCCAATGGCGAACGTTTATTACTGCGGCGATGAACTTGCGAGTTCTATAAGCCATAGAGTTAGTTAGTTAAATGGTTACTGTTCGCCATAGTTGTCGGTCGCTCTATTCTCTCAGTCACTGTCGGTTTTGTTGTATTTAATACTATTAATTTTGAATATTTTGTTGAAAAAGTATTATATGAAGTAATGTAACACTATGTAACTATTCTGCAAAATGGAAATATTTTCCTTGTCTATCATTGACCATTCATGAAGTTCATACGTCTTATGAGTTTAATGCAATATATAGTCGTGTTACAATAAAACTGTATCGAGCTTAGAATACTTATTCAACAATAATATAGCCAGCAAAAAGTTTATGTATCAATATATATTTTTTTAAATTCTAAAGACAGTTGAAAGTATTTCTAACAATATTTTGTGCAGTCCACTATACTTCACATGATGTCCAATCAATGATTACGTTCCTTAATTTCGAGTATATTTCGTACAGGCACTAGACTTCACTTATTATTCTATTAGAGATTACATCCAATAAGTAACAAATGAAAAATAATGATTATTTATACAACTAGTAACTGTGAATTGAGGTTAGTTTTGTGAATAGCATTTTACAAAATCACAAATTAACAAGATTAAAATAAAATAAATGAAACTAAGAGTGAATGATGAACAAGAAAACATCGTTGTCAACATAACAAAACAAGAACCAACATAAATGAATATACATTTCAGAGATGAAGAAAAAAAACTAGAACTGATAATTCAAGCTCATTTAACTTCTTTCAAGTTAATATTGTTTCTCTCTCTCTCTCTTTTCGAGAATCTACATTATATTTGCATTCCATGTACATATATATTCAACATTTTCCTTTCCTTCTTTTTTTACAGCCATTATGCTTCATGCCATAATTTAACTTAAGTTCTTGAATTAGTATTACTTGTAAGATCATTGACCTGTATAGAAACGAAACTTGTGTTGTAATATACCATGGATTTAAATACAGGAGACGGATCGACTGGCCCAATACAATTAAGTTGGGTCAACTTGACGCCGGTTTTCGATTAATCTTGCCTGGTGAATTGGGATTTACTTGCTTCTTATTGATTGGCCTATGCCTAGGTGTGTGGAAGCAAAGAATAGATGAAGATTTAGCTAAGGAAGAGAGGAGCAAGACTGGAATATTTTATATTAGGTTTTGTACGGAACGTGAAGTTCAGTTGATTTTCTAATCAATTTCACCTTCTAGGTGATCATGGTTTGTGCTGGCTTCAATTTCTGGTCACTAGAAGTAGATCCCGTATCAAGATCCACGGTATTATACAAGACTTCTATTAATTGTGGTAGATTGTCTTCTGTAATTTCCTCCTCTTGATCAACATAGTTCTTAAATTCTAAAACGGTCGTATTTGCTAGTTATTAATAGTGTTTATCTATCTCTAATTATGTTGTGCCTTGTCACCATTTACCTATTATGACTCTTTCCTAACCTTAAAACTATTAGGCCACTGGAGTTATTAAAATGTTAACATACTTAATGTTTTGATTTACTATAATACAACGTTTCTTTCATAGGAGTGACGGGGGTACTACCCCCAGACTCTGTCAATCACTTATCTAATTAAAACCAACAGATATTTTAGAAACAAAGGCTCATTCATTGTTCTACAAGAATTGCAACCTGCCCTAGCGAGACAAACAAGAAACCTAGGGAATTTACAATTGCAAAATTTTAGTGTATGTAGCTCAAAAAAAATTCCATTGTGAAACGTATTCAATATTTTGTTTCTGAAACTGCAACATTATGCAAAGTGACTAGTGATAGTGCAGTGATTAAGGCCGGTTTCTCCAACGTCTATTAAATATACATTAACCATCCGATAACTAACAGTGCGTTAAGTTTATAATCAGTCGATATTTTTTTCCCTTTCACCAACGCTAACGTGACAAATTTAACTAACCGTTTACAAACGGATGGTTAAGTTAAGAAACTGCTTGATTTCTAAATTTCTCATAGGCTAAACGAATTTTGATTGGCAAGATGAAAAAGAGAGGATTGGCAACAAATGAATTGTGCAGTCCGCAATCAAGTAACCATGGTGTAAGATAAGTAGGTGAGGAAACAACAGCATTCAGCAATATAAATAATATGTTCCCTTATTGCACGTAGTTCCAACTGCGATCGCCAGATGGCAGGCCCAACTGCGGACTTGCTAGAGTAACCTAGTATATACTGGGTATTCTATAGACGGTCTACCATAAACATGGGTAGCATGGAAAGAAAATCGAGTTGTTACTTCTGGGTCTATATTAATTTAGTCTTTGTACTTATGTCATTTAGATTACAATATCGAATCTTTGGTACTTTGAATGTTCGAACGGGAAAACAAATTAATTTTAAAGCAGCTAAATAAATTGAAAAATTCTGTTGATAAATTTTCTTGAAAATATTTATTCTGTAATGTTCTGTACCTCGCTGTACGCACACCTATACAGTAAATAAGTTTCCAACGGATGAAAATCAGAAAATATTATGGGCACAAAACAGCGCCCGTCTGTCAACCAGTTGTTGAAACGCCCCACTGAAAGAAGTCACCGGTTTTGGAGACAAAGAACTAGGTCACTGTATGTCGCACGCCATTCTGATTTTGCAATGTTTTCCCGAAAAGATGGTTTTGTAGGCTGCGAAAAACAGTAGTCTGTTGGTGCAAGATATGGTGAAAACGCCGAGTCGGGGTTTTTTCCTCAGCCACGTTCCTCGATCTAAGCACAGATCCTTCTTGCTGTAATTACGTCAGAAGGTGCGCGTTATCACCGTATTTGATCACACCCTTGCAGGACGTTTCTCCAACAACGCAGTCCGTAGACGTTCAACCTGTAGACATTGATCGTCTGGTGTCATAGAGTTATTAGTGTATAGGGATAATATTATTCAAATGTATAATTTCAGTGTATAAAAGATATTGTTAAATTGTATAACATGTCTTGAAATAGGTTGATATGTTTTATTAGGACGCGAACGGAGGAAGAGGTATTTCATTAATATTTAAAGTATTCAAAACAGGTTGTAAGGTGCATTCCATTTAAGCAGAGAGAAATAAAATAATGTTATGCAGCTGTTGAGATGGATACGTCATATAGATTGGCATTGAGTTAACCTCAGTTTACGAAATGCCAAAGCTTCTAAAGAGATCAGAAAGCACGTTTCAATATACAAATAGCTAATAAAGGAATCTGGACGCAGGTGTCTTCAAGGATAAATTAAGTAACAAACAGGATGTGATACTCTTCGTTTTTTTTATTCTTTTGGAATTTTCTAATTCGTTAAACTATAAATATAAACTGTTAGTGACTTCAAGACCTCCAACACTCCCTCTCTGACTAGCATTGAAAGTGTTGTTACGAATAGTTCTTAGTTTTACACTAAGTCCGTAATTCAAGAACAGATCACGATACAGTTGAACCTTATAAGAAGATTTGACTTTAACAGACTTTTATTCTTCGATTGGACATTTATATTATGGAACATCAGCGCACAGCCTTTTATTATTCTACAGTAACAATGAACAGTATTTAACATCAGTACAAGTTGATTTTGTATCTGGAACAATTGCTATAAAGAACTTACGAAGTGCTCAAAGTTTAAACCAATGATTAAGTCACCATTCATCTCAATATCAGGTTAGTTGTGAAGTTTATGAGTGTGATATATTTGTGTACAGTCTCTCTCTCTGCTTTGGTATTGTAAGAATACTTTATGATTTGGTATATTAAGTGAATAGGACTATGTCCTTTGGTTAAGGTACTTTCAGTATATTCCTTCCGTCCGTGAATTATTGTAGATTCTTACCATTAAATATTTTATGTTCTTTTATATAAATCCTCTCGTATCATTTATGTATTTACGGTTGAGGAGCACCAGATGCTCTTGTCAATTAGAGATACAATGCTCATAGAGCATTCCCCCAATCTTTATAATAAATAAAGCTGAGCGAGTAAAAAGGGAGTATCAGGTTCGTTCTCCTCCCAGTGTAAGATTCCGTAAATGTAGATGATGGAACCTTCCGTAAAAGGCTAGGAAGGTACCATACGTCTTTCACACTGGTTACCTGGCAAGAGCTCAAAATAAATTATCCCACGGATATCCCACCAAACACTCAACATCACTTTACAGGGGTGAAGATCCTTTTTTGCCACAACTCCTGCGGCCTCGTTTTAGGTATCCACTGCCGTTTCCGTGTAATGTTATGGTAGGGAACCCACTTTTATTTCCCTGTCACCATTCTGTCCAGAAATGGCTCACGTCTGTGATGGGTGAGTAGGGATCTGCAGATATGAACTTGCTGCTGCTTCTGTTGAGGCGTTAATGCAAGGTATACCCATTTTCCGAGTTTCTGCAGATGACGATGGATGGTCGAATGGGTGACATGGAGTTCACTGGCCAGTTCTTCAACAGTTTGCACTGGATTTGCCTCCACCGCTGCTCGCAAGGCATCGTTGTCCAGCGGCATCCATTCCCGTGGCTTATCGGTGAGGCTGGTGTCCCCAGACCTGGAACCAAATCTGGCACTTTCACACATCCACAGCACCCTGAAAATATAGAGCCTTGTTGTTTCGTGCCGCTGCGCTGGCTGGATGTCCCTGGTGAAATTCATACAACATAACAGACTGTATGTGGTCCTCCGATACTGCCATTATCAAATACAAGCCAGTTCCAACACGTGGAGTAAACTGTTCTCCTTCAGCACACAGTTGCACAATCAAGTGCCCTATATGACTCAGCTATGGCAAGTGCCTTCTAGTTCACTATTCGCTCGTCAGATAGTGTCATTGCAGCAGTCATCGCACATACGACATTACTTATGGGATAACTCGTTTGCAAAAATTGTCAATAACGCTCTGAAAAAAAGGCACAATGTGGACCCAGCAAAATTTTGCTCTTATGGTTCCACTGGACGTCTTATGGACATAAAATGAGACGTCCATTGGACGTACGTGCACATGTTACAGCCCATCCGTTAAAATCCGTACTTGTCCATAATTGTACTTTATATGGACATCCACTGGACATAACCATCGAGTCTACTTTGGACGTCCCTTGCCTTCTCCATTGGGCGTACTCCTCCTGTGGACACAAAATGAATGGTATGACTGCATCCAATGATATCCATAGGATGTACTTGTGCTATGTGGGGGTAAATATCAAATTGCAATCCAAAACTGAAAAAAATAAATATGAAATGACATAATGAAATTAAGATAAGGGTCATGAAGGGATTACAATAGAGCATGGCTGGGAGGGAGATATTTGTGACTAATCAAAATCAAATATTCGGCTGCACTTCGGATACTCTCCCTATTCATTAAAAGAATTAGGGTTAAGCTAGGTATTCTTCGGTTAGGTAAATCAGTGCTCGAAGTGCATTACAAAATGTAAGGGAACGTTTGGAGAAGTGAGCTAGAAAAGTAAGGGTAAGCTTGCACCTAGTAGTGGCAATTTCCTATTGAAAGTAAAGGCAATGAGCTCCCATTGATAGAAAGGCAGGGGTGCGCCAAATCCAAAATGAAATGGGTAAGGACACGGCGTGCTCCCTCCCCCTCTCACCCACACATGCACTTTGAGTACTGAGGTAAACTTAAATGAATTACTTTAGGTAATATTTAATCGGATACAATGGTGTGATTAATTGAAAACCTGATCCGAAATTATTATTCCTTCGAAGGCGTTTCCTCATCTTGGAAGTATCTAAAGTGGATGCAAATATTCTATTTTATCATACAACGCGCCATGGTTGAACTTTAGACAGTATCTCTACCAGATCGTTTAACTGGTGATAACATGCACCTTTAAGGTTAGAATACCTTAAAGTAGTTTTAAGATTATATGCATCAGTGGCGAAGTAAGCGGGGGGCCAGCGGTTCCTCCGCCCGAGGACCCACCTCCCGAGGGGCCGCGCCGACACAATAATCGCTTGATACCGAGCCGCCGTAGCTCAGTGGTAGAACGTTGGCGTAGAATTCGGGAGGTCCTGGGTTCGATCCCAGCGGCCTACCATCCTGACAGGTTTTTCCAGGCCTTTTCCACAGTCACACCAGGCAAATGCCAGGATGGCACCTTCAATATAGGCCCTGGCTGACACCTTCCCGAGCCTCAGATGCCTAAAGGCCATAAATAAAATTCAAATTCAAATAATCACTTGATAAAATTAATCATTGGAGCACGTCGATGGTGGTCGGTGTCGTAATAGTCTTGCCGTTTCAGGACTCTTACTTCTGTGCTTGACTAATGACTCATAATCATGACTCTCCGCAATCTGAATAATCATTTTTATGTATAGGTTACGGCGAATGGCAGGAAGATATCTGTCATGGCGCGTAGGCCCCCGTGCAGCCACCAGTTTTTCCGTAGAGTTCGGAATAATAAAAAATAAGATATTCCGGCCAAAAGTAGCAGTGTGAGCTTATGATTGTGTTCGCGAACGGGCGTCAATCAACTTTGATTTGCCCATATTTGGTCCCAGATTGCCTTCCGCCGCTACTGATATACAAAATAGTGATCATCCCAATTAGGTTGAACTTTTGAAATTAAAACTTTCCCGATCCATTCTGAATCAACAATATATGTGAATTACTGTTATATTAGAATAATTCTAAGGCACGGTGTAAGATAAGTAGGTAGGGAAAGGACACCACTCAGGAATAGAAAAATTATGTTCCCTAGAATACGAGGTGAAATATTCCGCATGTCCTTTATCAACGTTTAACGTTAGATTATATTAACAGCCATCACCAGAGGATACCATATATCCAGTAAACTAACGCAATTGCAATTGAAAGAATTTAACAATATACCAAATTGGCGCCTGAACCCAATGGGATATTTTCTAATCTTCTATTCACCGGATTGCTACAAATTACCTTAAACTAAATTTTATTTTAATGCATCGTTTCTGATTTATGGGAAAATATTCATCATATTTACCATTGACAGTTGTAGAATTTGGGCTCCAAATTGAGAACCTTGTATGAGTTGCATCTCGAAAAGGAAGCGGAATCGGCCACATGCTTACATAACTTCTTTTATTGTTTTGGTGTAATTAATTCGTCTGTAAAGTTTGTCCCACTTTAGATATGTCCCGTATAATAGTGAGCATCCCAATTAGGCTGCACATTAGAAACTTTCCCAATGCATTCAGAACTGATAACATGTGTGTTACTGATTCATTAGAATACTTCTAAGGATACCCAAAAGCATATTAATCACTTTTATATATAGCTTCTGTCAGGCTTTCATTTTTTGAATCGGATCTCTGTTTAATGTGTCGACTCATTGATGTAATAAGCTATAGTGATGGGTGATTTACTAGCAGAGATAAGGTTAGTTCTAGTTTACTGTCCAATACCGAAGAAAGCCCCATTATTGTCCACTATACAATTCTTTATTATATTAGCCCACTTTCCTTTATTGTTTTCTTAATAGTTGGTTATGTTAGTGTAAGGTTAGAGTAGGTCAAATAATGTTATACAGTGGAGAACCCAAAGTCTATTCATTGCGTAATTTCAACAATCTTTATTTATTTATTTATTTTACTATGACACATCTTGGAAGTATATAAATCATTCAAATTCACCACGAGATTATTGTGTAAAATATCTGTCTTCATGGAAACAGAGGTCACCTTATGGTAATTAAAATTCTCGACGTGAACTTAATCATTCACCTGAGAAGTTCTTTTATTTTCAACAAAGTATGCATAATGTAAACTAGAC
>JAGDQP010046723.1:651-15219 GCA_022664845.1 Lepisma saccharinum
AAATTACTATTTACTATGGGTCATCGACAATTTGGAACAGAGCGCCGATTGAGTTAGGGCCGGCTATGCTCCTGAATCAGAAAGCTACTCGACAAATATGAATAAACCCTGAGATACGAAAATAGAATGAAAGTTGTCTGATAAAATTCCGTGGTCAGTCAGTAAAGCAAACCGTAAGCGTAAACGAATAATGCAAACGTAATCTCCTTGACATCCAGATCTTGAAGGGCTGTGAACTACACTAGAGTCTCAACTATCCGGCCTGCCCCTCCGCCATATTAGGCCGGATAACAAAAGAGCCGGATTGGCCGGAGTTCAATAAATACTCACTTCCTGCCTCACCCATACCTTTAAAAACACCATTTTTATACCAAAACCACCTTTTATTCATTTTTTCTGTCCTCTTGGTACAGGCCAGTAGTTTATAAACATTTCTTATGTACTTTACCATGCGTTTTAATTATTCAGTACAGAAAATGGAAATGCAAAAATGAAAATATATACAGTAATGTACACATTTTAAGATAAGTTTTATAATGTCTGACTCAAAAAGTCACGTATGTCTTTTTTTTTTTTTAAAAAAAAGAAATACTCTTTTTAAAACTAGGCAGGCCGGATAATACGGAGACCGAATAGTCGCGAACCGGATAGTCGAGAGTCTACTGTACTCTAAAATTTATGTTTTATTTTTAATTTCCAAATGTTAAGGAGCAATATAAGATTTGTTTGAAATGTTTCTGGGGTACGTAGACCCGCATCCAGCGAAGACTAACTTTTGTGAATTCAATGAATAATCACCTACATATGGGAGCAAAGATGCAATCCCATCCTTAGAAACTAACTGATATAAGTCAACAATTATAATCACATTAATATGATAGCCTTTATTTGTAATTTACTCTTTAACTTTGATTTTGTGACTACTTTCACAGCGTAATTTTCAGCCGACGTTTGTCTCTGGCGAGCAAATTGACAACATATTCTACGCTGATCACCGTGTTCTTGTTCACTGACAAGTGTGTCAGACCATTTGATCTGCCCTCTGTCACAGACGAGCGAATATATCGTAAAGTTTTTGTCTTATGGGCGCTTTGGGGGCACCTTAATTGCCTCCACAACGCCCAGTTAACCTGAGTCTGGCGCCGTACTGTATAATTTATTATTTGGTAGGCTATGACAGGTAGAGCAAATAACAGGATCGAAGTTTGGATTTTATCCGTTCACCTTTTATTAAAAAATACAAGCCCACAAAGTTAGTAAAAAGAGTCTCCCGTACAAAACTATTGAGACTTATTGTTGAGCTACATTTGCATATCATTTTCCTTTCTCTTAAACAGTTCCTTGGTTTGCTGTTAACGATGGCCCAGACAACGGGTTGGTGCCTGGCTAAGAAAGGAGGCCCTCATACTCGTAGCAGGCTGGGACCATAATGAAGGAAAATCTCACCCCGTAGCGGATCTGGACTTGGGGAGTTTTGCCTATCCCGTAGCAGATAAGGCGGTATGTAGGTTGGTCCACCCCGTAGCAGATCTGACCAAATGAGATAGGCCCAGGATGGTCCATTCCGTACGGGATTTGACCAAGGTGTGGGAAGAGAGGAGAGTTGACATGACTATTCCTGGGAGTGAAATAGTGGTTTCTGCTGCTACTCGGCGTTTTTTATTCTGTTCTGGTCCGCTGACTTTGCAATTCCAGACGCCGTCTGCGCCCTTGTCCATTTATTGCTGTTGTCAGTTCTCTCAGTCTTCCATTGTTACTATTTGTTTACTAGTAGAAGTACCTGTTTTTACTCATACTACGTACTCCGTCTTCTCGCTATTTATTTACAAACAAGAGCACGTGGTTTTACGCACACTACGATAGCACAATCCACGGCACTTTATTATTTAATTATCCTCAAACTTAAGAAGCAACGTTCAGGTATATGCGTTGTTATAGGTATAGTCACAAGAATCTGCAACAGCTTGTAGACATTCGGGTATAGTTCTTCTGAGCAATGAATCAAGCCATCAACAGCTGTACGAGGACACTGATTTGCAAGCACATTTTCCCACAATTCGAATTCTGCTTTGACCATATTTACTACGCCAATTGAAAATCTACTCCCAGCTCAACTATCTTGCTTGGCACAAAATAGTGCAATTTCAGGCACTCTTCGTGATGTTTCTCAAACATATTCTTCAATTCACGTATCAGGTTATCTAGGTAAGTGATATACAAAGCACATCGGAAATTATCTTTAACTGTGTCACTTGAATAATTCTCAAGCATCGTTTGTTTAGCAGTAACTCGAGGTTTTTCAATATTTATTTTAAACTTATCACACCTTTCAAAATACTTTTCTACTTGTCATAGAAAATTGTAACATAGAAATATTTCATTACAATGCCGTTTGTTTATTTTACGTACAGTCAGGCACATAGGAATATTTTCTAATTTGAATTTAACTTTTAAGGTCATTAGGCACCAGCCACATAGGGAGTAGCTTTTCGATTGCGGGAGCAAAGTCAAAATAGCTTTCTTATTTATATATTTAATATATAAGATTGCCTTGCTCGCAAATGGTTAGTGGGCAAAGACCCCTTGTTCCGACATCCGGGCACACAATATAACTGTGAAGAAGTAGCCTACTACTAGAATTAAATGCCAGCTATTACTATGACTTCCAGGACAAAAGACAAGAAAAAGGGCAAATTCGCACTGCCTACAGCTCACTGTAAAGAAAAGATTTTTATTTTTAAGTTGATAAATAAGAGGGTAGAAAGTAAAAGTTATGTATACTTTGTTAATAATCAACAGAAGTAAGTAAAAGTTCTGTACACGTTAATGTATGATTGTTTCGAAGAACTAATAAATCGTTCGAAAATATGCTATGTGCCCAGCAAATAAAAAAATGCCCGAGTCGTAAGGGGAAGGCACGTGCCTGGGTGTCACCCCCTTGGCCACTGCCAGGCTTTATGGTATCTTGAATAATACAATGAAACAGAAATATAAGAAACTACAAGTTGAAAAAAATAGGAAACAAAAAGTTAATTTATTTCGGTTAAATATCTGAGTTATGCTGTCAATGAAAAGTAATATTCTGTATTAATAATACAGGTTACTCTCATAAAAAAAAAATATTTATACTGGCTGCAGATTCGTCGCAGTTTTGAAATCAGACGATATTAAATATCTTAAGATTAATAGATTTTTGGTATATATGTTTGGGGTGTCTGTTCTAACTAATTTTATAATTGGCTTTCAGGAAAAATTCCACGCCAGTAGCCGAAGCAGTGTTAATATATAGCGGTGCTCAGGAATCCTTTTACATTATTTGCGCCTAGCCTAACGATCTCGAAATCCGAGTAGATTCTTCTGGGTCAAAATGCCAGTTCCATGGGAATTTTGACGTGGTTTTGAGACGAACCTTATTCCAGGATGGAGTGTGACAAAGAGAAAGATGGAAGTCCCAAAGAAGAACCCAATGTAGGGGCGACCCGACGAAGTTGTCCCACCAGGGAAAAGCATTAGGCAAATTGTGAAGCGAGAAAGGGAAGAGATAACCAAACAGACGACGGAAGGAGCAAAAGGGACTGAAACTGAACGTGTCTACAGGGAGGAAGAAGATGGAAGCTTTTTATTATTACAGCAGTTATTGAAGAAGTTCAGCTGCCTAGACCAGAAGCTCAATGATCAAGACCAGAAACTAGACTAAAAGTTCAACAACCTACGCCATAAAATCAGTACTTTGGACCAAAAAATTAAGGAACAAGACGATAAATTAGACCAAAATTTAATGATTTGAGATCATATCAAGAACAGAAGTTCAACTCATTGAAGACTAACATCGACGGAAAGATAAAGAGATATTGGGAGGAACGTAAATCTGGTTTTAACAAAATGAAATCAGACAGCGACGCTGTTAATGGAAAAGCCGTAACACATATTAAAATACCGGCAGCAGGTTTGCGGTGGTAAAAAGTGACGGGGAAAAGAATATGAGATGTATACAAGAAATAGAGTCATTAGTACGGATAGGGAGAGAAATACAAAGGACGTAAATAAGACGAAAGAGAATGTTAAAAGATTACAATCAAAAAGCACACAGAAGCATTTCAAGGAATATTGTAGAGAAGTATTAGCAAGGGACGCACCGAGGCAAACCACTATCATAAGGGAAGGAGATGACCTGGAAACTCATCCCATGGCACATGAGGAGGTAGAATACCATGATCAGTAGAAAATAAGGAGATCATGATGATTCCCAGAATAGAAAGATTGAAGACTACAACCATGTTCCCAGATGGAGGGGCAACGTCTCCGAAGCAAGTTCGACTAAATATCTGGAAGAATTAACTCACTATTCTAAGGTCATAGGTGCAGGAGAAGAAGATTACCAGTACATAGTAGGAAGAACAATGTCAGGTAGTGCGGAAGGATGGTTTCATCTGATCGAGAACCAACTGCACAGCTACCGGGACATTTGTTATAAGTTTATAAAAAGTACGTCAGTAAGGAAAGCATCGAGTGTAACAGAAAGACGGTAAAGCAACAACACGTCGATTAGCCAAATGTAGACCTTGAACAACAGGTCGCACATTTTATTACCAAAATGGCCCGCTTTGACTCTGATATTACGGATGAAGAACTATTTTGAGAAGCTACAAGCATACTTCTGTATGGATTAAAGAAGTTAGTAATGTGTATCAATAGTAACACTACCGAAGGCCTATTAGAATTCTTGGGGAAACAGGATAGTATTAGGACAAAAAAGAGTAATGATAACCGATTTAATAACCCTAAAAATTCAGATGGAGGAGAACAACAACCGAAGACCAATTATAAGAAAGGAGAAAAAGGGTACCACAATAACAACGGCTACCGTAACAAAGATGGAAGATGGTCCAATTAGAATAACAACTATGGATATCCCATTCAAGGAGGAAACGGAGATTCCCAGAGGAGAAATTATAATCAAGTAAAAAGCGAAAGCATATGCACCATCAAGCGAAACGAAGCCATTATCAGATAATTTGAGAGTTGGAACTAAGAGAGAGGCAAGTCCTATTCAACCCAAGGAAGTTGTGAACAAGGCCAGTATGAAAGGGGTCCAGTCAGGAGAACTGGGTTATCGGAACGAACATGGCATATTAGTAGTAGACCGAAGGAGATTAAGAGATTTGGTTTTTGCTCGAAAATGTTGCGAGATACGAAGCTCACACTTTTAGGGTATGTTATTTGGTATAATACGCAGGTGCCCTGCAATTAACGTTGAGATCGGACCAGATTTTCGTAGTCTTCGATTACAGGAAATTCTTTTCCATCTGTTATAATCGCATCAGATTTTCTTAGACTTGTTAACATGATTAATTAAATTTAGATGAAAGTCAAAGAAAGTTCCATTGAAATTGCTGTATTTGTACCATCTTATGGTACATGCTGTTGATGGTAAATGTTTTTTAATCAATGGAAAGTTATTTTTACATATGTGTAAAAATAGTTGTACAAATACGTATAATAATCATGTAGAACTTGTTCTTATAAAACACTTTACTTACTCTTATTAATAAAGGATTATAGTTATACTTTATATACCTTTTGATTTAAATAGGGGATAATAATAAATAATTGAAGTAAATATTAATATAAATTTTACTTTCTATTAGATGATAAATAGATATAGAGTTTTATCTTTTATCATTTTCTAAAGTGATTATGAGATTGATTTGTTTTTCTTTTACAATATATACATAGTAAGGGTGGTGGTGATGGTCTGGGAATATTAAGTAAAATTAGTAAACATGGAGAGGGAAGTGGTGGAGGTTGAAGAGGTACGTGTATTTCTTGTTCTTTTGTTTGATTTTCTTTTTCTTTTTCCTTAAGTAAAGACAATAAAAAGGAGAGCGAAGGGGAGGGGGTTGAAGAGGTAGTAATTTTCTAGATGGTGTAGATTTAGGAGATGATGAGGAAAATGTTTTCCATGATGGATGAAGAGAAGGGATTTCATTATCATTATCAATATCTATTATCATTACCTCTTCTTGACGGTTTTCGTTTGATAACTTATATGTGAATTTAGTTTATTCACCTTGTGCATTACTTTGTATTTCTTCAACTAAATTTGATGATATCGCGGAAGGGGAAAAAGAAAAGAAGAGGAAACATATTCCATATTCGTATCATATGCATCGTTTGAAAAGTCAGATCTGGAGAATTCACTTCCTTCATTTCTTTGTATTTCTTCCACTGAATTTGATAATATCACAGAAGGGGAAACAGATAAAGAAGAAGAAACATATTCCATACTAGTATCGTGCATCGTTTGAAAAGTCAAATCTAGAGCGTTCACTTTCTTCATTTTTTCTATTTCTTCCACTGCATTTGATGATATCCCTGCAGGGGAAAAAGAGGAGGAAGAAGAAACATATTCCATTTCTCCATCGTGAAGCACTGTCAACTTCCCAAATTAAGGTGGATACATCAGAAATATATATTACTGAATCCGATGATGATGGTGAGGATTCAGTGGGGAATGAACTGCATCATATCCGCTATCCACACTGCTGGTATTATCCATTGATAGAAGTATAATCTAAAATAAAAAAAAAAATAGTTGTAATACTATTTAGTGTTACTTAGATAGGAAAGAAATTTTATAAAATAAATAAATACAATTTGAAGGATAAAAAGTATTTTTAAATTTAAAAATTAATATATTTTAAGGAAATATACAAGCTCTCTATATAGATGTTCTAAAAACTTATTTTCTCTTCTCTGGCTGAACTGCCTAGTGTGCGACAGACTTAAGGAGATGTGGTTATAAGTTTTCTTATTCCTTCGTTTATTTTGTGGATTCTTTCATGGATACGCTAAATTCCTAAGAACGGAATTTCGATCGCTTTCAGCAGAATATTTTATCTTAAGATAGCGAAAAGAGGGACCAAAAGAGGACCCATTCTTTCTGAAAGCAGATTTCATTAGAGAAAAGATATGATCTATGGTAGCTCATTTCCATTAAAAATGTAATATTCAATCGTAATGGATCGGAATTTTTTAACTCTTTCGAGATGAAATTTTTATGTTTTAAAATGATTTGAAAGTATTCTCGCTTTTGAAATGAAATAATCATCTTTTGAAATTGAAAAACTCTTGATCTGCACGGTCCCGAAAAAAAAAAACTTAATATTCGCAAAGAAAATGTTTTCTTTAAAATAATTTAATTGATAGTAAGAAAAAAGTTTCTAAGGAAGGATTGAACAAAAGTTCCACTGCTTTAAAGTCCGTCACGCTATGTATCACGCTGTGGCGTCACCTAATGGTGTGAACTGTTTCTGGATATACAATACTATATTCCGAACCACTAATGTTCCCATCGAGAATTGAACCTGGAATCCCTTGATTACAAGGCAGTGAGCGTTATCACTCACCCATCGGGGACACTTATGCAACAGAAAGTGGGAGATTTACACACGAGATGTAACGGTTTTCTTCACTCTTTATGAAAAATTATCAGTTCTTCTGTTATCATTTTTAAGTAAACGTGATTAACTTTACTGTAGAGCGTTGCTTTCAGTAACAGGATAGGTTCCGTGGTAAAAAAAATACGGCAATAATAAACTTGACTAATAACCATGATGGATTGTGAACTACTTAAAATAGATTAAGGCTCTGTCTTTTTAATTTTCAAGATTAAATAACATCCATAAAATATGGGAATCATATCACAAAAGATCACATTTTCTACCTAATGTGAGAGTGCTTTCTTAAAAACTTCTGTTTTTGATTGACCTTTTTTTTTTTTAAAAAAAAAGGACAAAACACTTTCCCATTGAACAAACAGTGAAAATTTTCGTTTTCATGATTTACTGTGTAGCTTAGAAGAAGAAAAGGTGTTTCATTTTCTACATTTAAACGCTTACATCACATTTCTTATTAAATTCTTTTATTTCTGAAGTAAAACGAGAATAGCTATTACGATAATTCACAATGGTGATGATGTTAAGAATAACTTATAGTAAATCCTTTGGAGGATCTATATTTTTATGTGAGATGATAATAATGGGTGTTCTGCCTGAAAGCAGGTCCTGACCTAAAGATCCGGTGGTGTGCTATTCCCTTCCATCGGATGAAGATAATGTCCTAAGGACGAAACATACAGTTTAACTTAGGCTCCGAACCACTTATGTTCCCATCGAGAATCGAACCTGAGATCCCTTGATTACAAGGCAGTGAGCCTTACCACTCACCCATCGGGGACACTTATACAACAGAAAGTGGTAGATTTGCACACGAGATTTAGGAAAAGTCAATGCTGGGGCGGTATTTATATTAAAAATATATACATTTGATCGTGGGGTAATAATATAGCTGTACTAAGTGATTTTTACCCACTTGAACCCGTACTGGCTCTAGTATACAGTATGTTTTCAAGTGGAATTAATTATATATGGGTATTAGAACAGTATTAAATGAATTTTCTTAGTTACCTCGTACATATTGAATAAAATAAATACAATACGAAAAACTTTTGTGGTAATACTTCAAGTAATACAGTGAAGTATAAAGTTGAAAATAACCATACGAAAATGTCTTAAATATTAATATACGAAAACAAGGATGGTAGAGTATAGTAATTTCCTATTTACTTTTAAATACTGGAAAGTATTTTATTTGAAATTTGCAAGCAGTTTTCCTCATGTCTTATTTACACTTAATCTCTCTTAAACTACATTGACATTCTTTATTTTAAATGTAAAACAAAGAAATGTACTTAAACGTTAGAAAATAAAGGCAATAATCATCTCTCTCTCTCTCTCTATCTCTCTCTCTCTCTTTATCTGAGTGTGTATTTCTATCTGTCTCTACTTAGAAACAAATAATGTGTTATTTTCTCTCCGTGTTCAGATTGAATTCCTCCTTTGCGATTTTTTTCTAAGGCGTGCGAGTGTCAAGTGATGCTCACTCACCATTATGATAAAATTTAAAAGTTCATATGAATAAAATATACTGATTATCACAGAAAAAGGAAACCTAATCTTGTAAATTCCCTCGTTATTTTATAAAAATAATAGTATTTAACTTCTGCTTTTCTCCCCTAATTTTCATCCGACAAATATTAAAATGCGATCGTAAAACAAATAAAAAAATAACCGCTACTTTCCATCTCTTTTCTCCAGAAAAGTGTTCACATAATCTCCCACACATAACGGACTTTAGCTGTAGTTTTTCTTCTTTATTTAGACTAAAAGAAAATCTAAGAACATTAAATTTCTTTAATAAAACAGGTTAACTTCTGATTTCTGTCAACGTGTTTCGAAACTTTAATCTAATTTTATATTATATATATTACGTATGAAGTATGATTTTTACCAAGATTTTATTTTCCGAGGAAATAAAGTGGATTTTCACCAAGATTTTATATCGGCAGATATAAACTCTAAAGCGACCTTTTAAGGACAGCTGCTACAGTTTCTAGTAAAGTACGCTTTTAAGGACGAGACCCACATTTTTTTTACTAAAGTTCCCTTTTTAAGGACGGGACCTATATATTTAGTAAAGTGCCTTTTAAGGACGGGACCTACAGTTCTTTTTAGTAAAGCACGCTTTTAAAGACGGAACCTATATTTTTTTTAGTAAAGTGGTCTTTTAAGGACCACTGCTACAGTTTTTAATAAAGTGCACACCGAACCACTGCGTTCAACAGACCCAACTGGAAATTAAGGTTTCTTTATATCATTGGTCAGATTTTTTAATCTAATGTGTATATAGAATGATACCTTTTCTAAATATATATTTCTCTTTGTCTTCTTCTGCTGTTTTTAAAATATCCTTCATGACTATTTTTCATGAACCTTTTCAGCATACGGATAACAGAAAGTTAGGTTCTAATTATTAGGTATCTAGTATTTCACATCAGTAGTAAGCATTCTGATGGCATTTTAAGTTTTCATAGGAGAAAATATTTCATAGGCTCTAATCATTAGGTAGCTACTATTTCACACGAGTATCACACATTCTGATAGCATTTTAAGTTTTTAGGCGAGTAAAAAGTCAATATTTATAATTTTATATTAACCATTCACAAAAAAAAAACACGTACACTAACTTCTCACCCACTTTAAGGTCAGTTCTTTTTCCATATTTTTCCATAAACTCTCCGTTTTCTCCTTCATTACAGTGTGTGATATTTAAGAGTAAGACTACCTAAAACCATGTTTAACAAGAAAAGGGAGAAAATAATTCTCTGCGCTACTTCCTAATCAAGAAAAGTGTCACGATTATTGTCACTTAGGGGACGGTTTAAGTCCTTCAAAATATTATGTATTAGATGGAAGAGTTCCTAAGTTCTATTCCTATCGATTACTTAATAAAAACATGTTTTTATTATGCTAAATTACAGTGCTGAAAAAGTATATTCTCATAGAAGGGATATATGCTATAATCAGTCTTCGTCATATCTCAAAGTTAAGGTACTTCCAAAATCAGTTTTCTAATTAGAGGATAATACACTCAATAGCAACTCTATGGTCGCTCAAATATGTTCTGATCTATCTGGCTATCTAACTGCTTGTCTATCTCTCTACCTTCTATTTTTCTAATGTATCTATCTATCTGTCTGTTTATCTGTCTCTGTACCTTCTATCAGTATGTCTCTCTGTCTCTATTTTAGCAAACGTCTGTTTTACTATGTCTCTGTGTATATGTGTGTGTGTGTTTCTATCTCTTTTTCTGATTTGTCTGTCTTTCTTTCTATCTTCTATCAGTCTGTCGGTCTCTCTCTATTTTAACAAACATCTGTGTTATTATACCTCGAAGGAACTTAAATTACTAAGTGATTGTACCTTACTTTAAACTCTACTACTAGTAACCAGAGCTGAAACGTGTTAGTAAATTAAGTTTGAAACTTACTAACTCACAAAATAAAACAAATCCATTACATGATCCATCGTTATTATTGTTTATACCTGTGTAAAATTTGTTTATTTATTCCCTCCAATATTTAAAATTAAAATTTATATTTTAAACAATTTTCTCTCAAACGGAGAAAAGATATGACAAAGGATATACTAAAAAGTCAGTCAGATTCTAAGTTAAAAGTATAATTTCTTTCATTTATCTCATTTCAATAATAAAAGAACCCTAAAAAGAAGTCACCAAGCGGCCGCGACTCACTAGTAGAAGATTTATTTCGCATTCAAAGGGTTATGAGTTCAATTCCACTCAATGATCATGCTCACTAAAGTTTTTTCCTCAATCACAACAGACAAATATCAGAATGTTACCTTTAACTAACAATCTAGGTGACATCTTCCCACATCCTTTCCCTTCTCTATTCCAACCTCACTTTCATATACCTAAAGGGCATAAATAAAATTTCTTTCTTTCTTTTAATAAAAATCTCGGTTAAGAACATTAACCACCGTATAGAACCCTGAACTTTTGAAATCCAAACCTAATTTTGTCTAATGTTTATGAAATATTACGTTCTATACTAAGCAAATTAAATAAAAAGAAATGATAGATGTAAAATTTTAATCATAAAAATAAAATTTCGTTGAACAAAATCATTACTATTTAACCTTTAGTACAATCTCTGTTCTCTAAAAATGAAGGCTGTGAGCTGTTCATTTGAGAAACTATCTTTATTCACTTCCTTCTCCATCAAACTTACATTTCATTTTTCAGTTTAATTTTTAAAACCTTTAAAGAAGTTTTCCTCACGCCAAATGGATGATAAAACATGATTCGTGAGATGAAAAAAAGGGGTGAAAATTAATTTTATCTTCTAATATCAATATTTTAAAATTAATCGATAACTGTATTGATTTAATACATAAGTGATTATCTCTGACACTAGAACTCGTTCGAATAATCGTTGCTTATGATATGTATGTACACTTTCTCGTGGACAAATATTGTATGCGAATCTGTTTCACTATTTTCTCAGACAAAAGTAATGTTAGGCGACGTCAGTGACATATCATACACAAACAATTACTAACATTTAAGTTTAATAATACTATATAAATAGTTAAAAGTTCGTCCTGACCTTCTGTTTTCTAAACAACATGAGGAAATGCAATTACATTTATTTACAAATTAAACATCATCTCTGTTCTCTATCTTATTTATACTTCAAACAAGAAGATTAGGATGTTTTCAACACCACACACAAAACTTTCCTTTCAACACCACAAAATCCACGAGCAAATTTTCTAGTTCAAAATTAAGAATGGTTCAACAGAAAAGGAGGGAATTTATTGAAATTTAATGTAAATAAAAATACGTTACCCACTTACGCAAAAATAGGTTTGCTTTAGCAGTACATTGTACATTAGTCACATCAATTAGTAAAAGTATTGTAATATATAAAAGACAGCGTGAAACTGTGTAATCGAATTTCGTTCTGTATAAGTGCAGGGGGCGCTGTTTTGCTTATCGTACCCCTTACTCATGAATCCTGAAACCGACAGTGGACAGTGCTCGAAATAGAAATTTAGAAGTGACGGTATATTTTGGAAGTAATAACGTCAGGTATACCGCTTTACGTCTTTTAAGGTAGAAGATGGATACAGGACGAAGAGGAAGAAGACGGATATCATTTCATGACAGTATTAAGAAAGATAAATCGCATCCTAAGAAGAGAGGAAAGCGCAAAATCGATGTTGGGTAATGGAGAAGGCTTCCCTAGAAGAACCTGTCACTTTTATCAGAACGCTGATTATGATAATAGAGAAAATGCATTAAAGGTAGAAACATTGACAATTTCAGGATTCGTGATTAATCGGTACGATAAGTAAAACAGCGCCCCTGTACTTATACAAAATGAAAAATCGATTACATAGTTTCACACCATCTTTTACATATTACAATACCTTTACCAATTGACGTGACTAATGTACACTTTACTGCAAAATCCAAGCAAGTGTAAAAGCAAACTTACTTTTGTATAAGTGCGTAACCTATTCTTATTCACACTGAACTTCAATAACTTTAAAATTTCCTGCTTTTCCGTTGATCAATAGAGGTACTCCAAAAACATCTCATTTTGTTAAAAAAAATGTGAACAGATCAGGCTGTACGGTTTTTAGATTACCTGATCTGGTTGAATTGTTTGTCAATAAAGTAACTATTTCGATTAGTAAGTAAAAACTAATGTTAGACATTAGGTACTGTAAAACAAAAAAGATAAATATATTTTGTTATTTTATTCTACGCAAAAACAATAAGCAAAAAATAAAAAACACGTTACACATCACTAGTCACTAATCATAAACAAAATATGTCAGACCTCTTTCTTGTTACGATAATGTTACCAATGGACTAAATAAAAAAATAGTTCACAACACTATATAATCATCGTTCAAACAAGTTACTCATTCAGAAACCAGGTCTATCTTTTTAGATGCAATGAATATATGAAAACAAACAGTTCATGACACTTCACACAAAAGGTATCAATTTTAAGTTCAAGAAATGTTTATAAATTATTTGCACGTTTGTTCTTAAGGACATGTTCCCAGTGCACTGAATAAACAAATAATCAGTTCACAATCAGTTAGTCAATTCGGCTATGTTCGAAAAAACAAGTATGTTTCACAGTGCATTCAACAAAACAGTTCAGAGGAATCAAACATTCACTTGCACGATAACAAAAGCTCTTTTCACATTATATAGTTTCGTTTGTACTTGTACGTTCCACAACACAATTTCAGTCTGTTATATAAGCATTGTTCTGTCAGTCACTTCACTTCTCCGAGGAATTCAGTTTCGCTTGAAATATACTACGGACGTCTTCCAACTGGCAGATTATCATTTTCGGAAGGAATGATCGAAAATCTTGTAAGGGGATTCTAGTGTAGCAATGTATGCTGTCGAACAGTTCACGGAGTACAAGAACTACAGTTGCATTCGTTAATATGTCGACAATATGTTCATTACTATCTATTTGTTCACACTTGCAATGTTCTTCAATGTCAAAATTAACTAGCATTTGCTCAAGACACTCCCAATATAAAAAGTCCAGGGGCACTCCAACAGTTCTTTAGCGGTTATTACTTTCGCGTAACGTACAATTGTTGGACCATTTCCTCTGATCTGCTTGTCTCAATTATTTCTTAGAACTCAGCTGTCTCTGGGTTCTACAAGAGCTGCGCGCCCACAAGTGTGGATGTCGCATGCGTGCGTTTTGTATCACAGAAAACACACTACAATTTTAAACCAAGTTTGTTGTATTAATTGTATGTAATCACTGTCCATTACACATGAAACCGAGGTTTAGGAAGGTTCAACAAAACTTGGAATTCAGGAAAATAGCGTTTCGTTTTTCATAAATACACTCCAGTGATGCAACTTCAACTAAACATTGACGTGTTTCAGTACTTTATTTGTCTATTGGTTACTCACTGCAGGGGTCCTGGGTTTGATTTAGTGCGCTGTTAGTTTTTTTCTTAAGTGAGTGGTGTCACAATTGGAGAGGTAATATGTAAATATTTTTCAACTCTCCACCTCTGATCATCATGAAAGAAGTAAACCAACTCTTCTAACAACTAAATCCAAGCATGCTGTAACAAAAGGAGACTAAAT
>JAGDQP010046724.1:0-15219 GCA_022664845.1 Lepisma saccharinum
AAAAACAAAAATATTAGCGATAATTTGCACGTACTACTTACAAATTTATTTAAATAAATGCCATGATACCTGCGCAACCAGCCAGCCGTCTGGGCAATGTTGCCGTTTTCCAATACTCCGGCCTTCTATTGAAAACAGGCTCTGGCACAGATATATCCCCTATAGAGGTTCAATTCAGTGAATCAACTTGTCGCACTCCCTGTGCTGACGTATGCGCCAGCGACTCTCACCTGACGACGGGCGAAAACTGGTCCGTTTTAGCTCTCTCTACTTGTACCAGCAAGACCTATTTGGAGTAAAATACGTAAAAACTTTTTCCCTATAGTCTAAAGAATAAGACGATATATAAAATACCAAATCCGGAAAACTAACTATAAGCACCAGAAATAATTCATTTATTGGGACTAGTTGAATCAATGGAGCTTTGCACGTTATGCATATGGAAGAAACCTGTTCTTGATTTTCCTAAGAATTTTGCATGCTAAGATTATTGACGAAGTGCAGTGCATGTTACATCGAAACTGAAAATCCAAAGTCAAGTTGCATTACTTATTTATGGCGAGATAAGGAAACTAATAGTATTTTTTCTGTGATAAAAAACTTGTGCTTTACACCGGCGTAAACAGTGATACATTGTAAACAATCGAATAGCGTCGTCAACGTCGTCATTATTTGCTTATTTTTCGATCCTATGAATTATTTCGTGTGCAGATATAACGTAATAAGGTGCTAAACATAGCAAAGAAGACAATTAGATACTTATTGCGTAGTATTGATATCATACAGCGACAGAATTTGCATTCACATCAAAGTACACATTAGTACGAGGGTCGTTCAATAGGTTCTTAGAAAATCCAAGAGATGGCACTCCTAGAATCGAAAGAGATTTGCTCTTATTAAGCGTCATCTCTCATTAGAATGTTGTTAAAGTTTCAGCTATATCCATCACGTGGTTTCATTTTCATAGCAACAAACATTTGTTTATATAGAAAGGGAACAGAAAAAATGAGTATCGTGTGGTAATTGAACATTTCTATTTAAAAGACTTAACACCGAAAGAGACCAAACCCGAGTTGGATGAAGTTCATGGCAAATCAGCTCCTGTGTTTGCGACTGTTTACAATTGGGTAAATGAGTTTAAACGTGGCCGTACATCCACAAATGATGAACATCGTTCGGGACGTCCAGTGGAAGTAGCTTCCACCGAAATGATTGACAAAATTCTCGATATGGTTTTAAGTGATCGACGAATAAAAGTGCGCGAAACAGTTGAGGCCACAGGCATATCACAAGATACAGTGTTTTCAATTTTACACGAAAAAATGGGTGTGAAAAAAATCACGGCAAGATGGGTGCCGCGTTTGCTCTCAGTGGAGTGGAGAAACGGGTGTACATCTGCGCAGTTTCGATGGCCAAACTTATGGAATTAAAGTTCGAATTATTACAACACCCACCGTATTTACCAGATTTTGGTCCCCATTGACTTTGTTTAATTTCCGAACTTGAAAAAAATGGCTCGGCGGAAAAAGATTCACGTCAAACTAAGAGGTCATCGCCCAAACATATGCCTATTTTGAGGACCTTCAGAAATCCTACTTTTTGGACGGCTTAAAATAGTTTGAGAGACGCTGGGAAAAGTGTATCGAGCTAAATGGAGATTATGTTGTAATGTCCCACGGGCTGCTCCAACGAAAGTAGGTAGACTCATCAGCAAACCAGGGGCCCGCGACACCTTGTTGCAAAAAGGGAGCTTACCCAAACTCATCGTGGTCAAACCTACCCTGGAGTCAAGCCGACATTACGCCACAGGAGAGGGCACATAACAAAAGAAAAATCGCTATCGGACGTGAAGGCAGGGAGGGTACCATCAGCACCCTACTGCAGCCACATCGAAGACAGAACATACACTAGTTTAGTACACAAAGCATGCATGTAAGAAGCCCGAAAGAAGTGCCCAAACGCAGAAAGATGGGGAAAAGAAGAAGGCTAAAACACGAAGAAAAGCATCCCCCAAAAACTGGGGGAGGCGCAGGCGAGAACATCCCGCAGGAAAGCAGAACACAAAAGCTATTTTAGTGATCTAACGCAACTAGGCTCATAAAATAGTACAAGGCTCAACACTGCCATCCACTAGTTAATACTAAACACGAAAATTTGGGTGCACTAAACTAATTTGACTACTCTCTAAATATTACTGAATGATTGGATCAAATATCAAACTTTAACTTCATCTGCAATTACTTTCTCACATATAATTAACACTTCGCGGACTGAAATAGCGAAAGGTTGGGAACCTTTCCAGCAATACCACAATGATGGTAATCTACCTACATCATAACGAATCTCTTGACACAAGAAATATCTGGTAAAAATGAAATTTATTTTTACTTAAATATGACAAACGCAAGGCAAGAGACTGGTTGCTGAATTTTCTTGAAAAGAAAAAAAAAGTTTCCTAAGAATCTCTTGAACATCAAAATGAGCATTGATTAAGCTGTCAATTTCACATAACAAAAGGGTAAAAGAATTATATACAGAAAAGTTCTGTCCAAGTACAGAGAATATAATTCACATACTTATTTTCCAGAAGAAATAAGTTACTTTTCAAAATGTAGTAGACATTCTAAACTTTAGCCCAGCTAAATCAAAATTTCTCTAATCACCTATGAATAAAGTTTCTTTCAACGAAAAGATTTCTATTTTACAATATAGCTACTGGGCAGCAATTTAGTTCGATATTCCAAAACGTTGTCCAAACATTTCGTATGTAATTTCTATTTTTAAACTTCATTCAGCCTAACCTTCAATACTGATAATACATACATGGTCTACTACGGTTGGGTTAGGTATTAATTTACAATACGAGTTTCCATGAGCTAACTGACTTACGGTTGCGTACGTAACGAAGAAGCTTTAATACCGAAATAAAACAGGGAAAACGTTGAATCTCTCGGTGAACAAAAACGGACATGTTGTACAGATTTCGTACAACTCGAACATACCAGTACCGAAAGAGCAAACAAAAAAATGCTGAACAGAAAAATAACGTGCGTTTGAAAAGTCGCATCATCTATAGTGCAAGGTAAAAATATTCAACGTACGAACCAAAATTTTAATATGCTGAAATTTTGCAATTTAAATGTAGATGAAACAGACTTTGGTTTCTGAGAGAGAAAGAGGAATTTCAAGACATTAAACATACATACCTTAATTTAGATAACCGACCCCCGATGCCTATCAAATTAAGCAGACATTCTTACGGTGCACATAACTTCACAGAAAAAACACACCAAGTTCATATTGAAAAAAACACTGAATTACTTTCACACACACACAGAAAAAGGGGGTATCAACTACACTGAAATTATATTTTTATTTATTTCGAAAACTAGAAGAAACCACTGCACACACCACATATACAACAACAAATCACCTCACACACTGATGGACACCACTTCACACAAATAAACTGCCATAAAGATGCTTCGTATCGTCCACTCCCGGTCAAGGCCAATATGGAGGGTGTAAGACGTCAAACTGCAGGATTCGATTCACAGATCCTCTTGTAAAATACATGGAGAAAAAGTTTCCTAAAAGTTATTTACCAGTCGATGTTGCTCTGTATATCAATTAACTTTCCAGGTATTGGCTGCATTATAATATTACTTTTATATAACTTTCGGAGGCAGTGTAAATGTCGAGTAGCCTTCTCTACTCGACGACCATGTTTTAACTACCTCAACCAATCAGAGAAGAGAATCAAATCAAACAACCGTAAGAGGGGGTGTGACTTACCACCAACGCTTCAACGAAAAATAAAGCAACAATTAGGTCTTTTTGTTTGTTCTTGAAGATTTTCAACGAAAGAAAAATTGTTGATGAAAATAATGTAATAAAATATGCAAAGAAATATTCAGTAATAAAATGAAGAAACAATAAAGATAAAATACCGGCAAACAATAATGAAAAGGATGTTCTGTATGGCTAATCTTCACTGTCACCTGGACAAATAAAACTGTTTGAAAAAAGCCGAAGACGAAAAATATCGCCGACAAAGCACGAACAAAGAAGAAAAGAAAAAAAACACACAACAACAAAAAGGGGAGAGGGCAAGATATGCTGCGACCAAAAGAAAATGGATCGCTGCAGTGTTGAAAGACAAAAAAAAATCTACTTAAAATAATTTGTTTTTCTATCTTTTCCTAAGTACTTATTGAACGGCCCTCGTATTTTAACTAACGTTTCCCCCACTCACGTACAGGCCAAAGTATCGTGATTTCCATGGAGGAGTCGATAGGAAGCGACATCCTGTGATTCTGTGAAGCACCGCTATAAGTCACTATCAGTACAGCAGAAGCGTCTGGAAGTAGTAACAGTCTCTTGGTGTATAACGTTGATTCGCGGACGTGCTTCTGTTGAGTTGGAATTGAAATGGGTCGCAACGTATGTGAAATTTGTTAACAAAACTTGCGCTTTAGAAAAGGGTATTTTCTGTCTTATTTAAAAAGGAATTCCTGAAATTGTTTGTATTGTATGTGTGTAATACAAGACTTCCGGAAGCATTGTGATTGCAACCAGAAGAAAAACGGCAAATTGTAAGTACGTACTTTTAGGAGTTATTTGAATTTGCATTGTTTCGCTTGTATTATTTTGTATGTTGGCTGCATGCAAGCTGTCGGAAGGTACTGAAACTTGAAAGTAAACTGTCCTGCCTGACGCCTAAAAATAGTCACAACAGATATTAAGCATATTTCTAAACCAAATATGTATAAAGACACAAAATGTCGTACCACCCCTATTCAGTGGTCTGCTACCTTTTTAAGATTTGAGGGTGCACGTTGTTATATTAAACTCAGATAAGAATAGTCGACTCCTATGATAAATTTAATTTCTCTAGTCAGTTCTAAGAATTTGACATTCAAAATAATTTTAGTATTGATTAGAATAATAGGTTTTTCACAATCTTAAAAAATAAAATCAAGACAGCGAACAAAAAATGAAGTACTCATACTTATCTACGTCATTTCCTTAATTTTAAGTACCATATATTGAGCGTGTTTTGTGTTTTTATTGTTGGATTTTGCTATATTTTCTTGTATTATTGTGTACCATTTGTCCCATTTCACGTCCGATACTGTTACCCATATATGTATAGGGTGCAAGCGAATGTAATGTCATTTGATTCAAGTTTTTTTTTCTTTCGAATGATTTAGGATTGGTATTGTGTTATCTTAAATATAATAAAGTACACTGAAATTCAATTTCGAACTATCACAGTGAGTAAGCATACATCACTATAATACTGATAATTTGTAGAGATCATTATATAAAATTAAATGTACCTTGCAGTTTCATGTTTCTCACGAGAGAACGAATATTTGTTATCAGAAATTGAAGGGGCTGATTTTCAGAAATAAAAAATGAGAGTTTCTACAGGTGATATCTAGCAGGTGGTTTATTATTCGAGGGTTGTCGTATAAGAATACCATCTTTGTGCTAAGGAGCAGGTACCTATATATATGGTCCTTATTTATTAGGCTAGTCCTTTATTTATATGGAGAAAAATAGATTTTGTAATTTATTTGCTCTCACCCCTCCTAAAAAGGTTCCATAACATATTAAAGTAACGCATGAGAAAAGTGACAATTTTTAAATTTAGCTATTTTGGACACATTTTGCACCTAGAACAAAGTAATATACTTGCAAAGTTACTTACTACGCTTGATATTCAACACACAGGAACATACTACTAAAAAATTTCAGGTTAAAATATTGAAAACGATACCAAATTTGTATCCTAAAGCAATCCCGCATTATCAAAACTGGCACGCCGCCATATTGTCACGAAACTTCGTTTCTTGCAAATTGCAATTTTTATGCGCCAGTCTAGTTCCCGTACTATCACAATGACACCAATATTTTGCTATACGGTTTGTAATGCAGGTTCTAGTCAAACTATGTAAAGGCACAATGATTCACACATCCCTGAAGAAAAAATGGCTACTACGGTTGAAGGGTAAGGGAAAATAAACTGTAAATTAATATTTTATCTCTGCTAACATGTTAGACTGAATGTACATCGTTTTACAGATTTTTAAAATAGTGCAGCTTTCATTTATTTTTTTTAAGATTTGTCGATTTGAAATGGATTGTTCCCTAGGGCTACAAAGATGAGGTGCCGTTGGAAAGATCTCGGCGAGAAGAGTGCAAACCCGCATAGATCATCCATGTCGGATGTAAAGGTGCCAATATACCGGGAGGGGGGGTTCAATTTCCCTATAGTTACTCTCAACTCAATAACTACTAGACCTACGAAGATGGTTGAGATGTCGTTGGATATGTACTGGCGAAACTTTCCCCAACAAACAATAGATGATCCATAAAGGACGCTCGCTGCTGAAGCCTGGCGGTATCACACGTGCACATTCCCACGGCTGGGTTCCACCCAACTTTTTTGTAAATAGTCTGACACAAATTTTATTTCCTGAAGTAAATCACAAAGTAACTGAATACAAGACAGGAACGTGAAATCAGGTTTGTCTAAAACAAAATGAGCTGCTGTTTTTTTGTTCATATATTTTTGTTAGCATCTTATGAAGGTTGAACAGTATCATGAGAGAAGTAGTTTTCACTTAAATGCAAGATCCAATCTGACACATCCATCTGGTATCATATCAAGGTTCGAGTTTAATAGCAGCGAGTGTGGATTTCCTGATATACAAAAAAAATGGCGAACTTATGAGTCATTTTGAGTAGATTTTGACTTCGGTCCATCGCTATTAAAGGAGTACAATACATGTCAAACTCTCACCCTATCTATAACCAAGGTGGGATTCGAACCCTCGACCTTGCAGATGGCTTAACGCTTTATACTATAGGATCACTTCAATCGGTGCCGATGTTGAAGCGAAACCTCGTGATGTGACGTCAGCCCCCTGCAACTAATCGCATTTTCTTTTTGCCGGAAATCCCGTATTTTCCGCATCTTATGTCTGCATTTTTCTTGCTTCGAAACTGAACAAACAAGAGGTATTCACGCGGTTCATGTGTGGTCCTAACGAATGAGACAATAAAACGAAATTCTTTCGCGATTAGTTACTTCTTCGCTTTGACTTGCCTCACCACACTACATTCAAAATAAAGATGGTAGCTACTACTAGTTAAATATCTATGAAGACAAAGTTCCTTTAGAAATAAGAAAGTTAAAGAACTACTTTCGTAAGTGCTTAGCAACGTTAGAACGCCCACAAGGTATCATTTTCACACTTAGAGTCTTAAAAATATAGATAAAATATTTACTTCTTGAGCTAGAGGTTTGGTGTTTCTTGACTGTTTTTAAGATAAGATTATGGACGTGCAAAAGTGCAATTAGTTTAATTATGTACGGTTGTATGATTAGGTTTGCCCAAAATGCCCGAAAGTGTCAAATTGACACCTGAACTTAAATGAAAGGATGTTGAGCTTCTTGTCTTGTGTATTCTGATATCATTGTGTTGTGATGTAGGTCGTACTACAACTGTCCAAGGTATGTCTGCGTTAATTATTATAGACTTTTGTGCTATCACGTACTCAGAGTGCTCTATAAGTGTTTTAGTCTCATTGTTGCGTCAACTGAACAAGAATCTGTTGTCTTTTCTGGATACTACAAAGGCGATTTTTATTGAAGTTTTGTTCCAAGACCATGTCGCATCGAACGAAACTTTCTCCAGACGAAATACTTTGCGATTATGTAAGATGTTCCCTCAGAAGAATCTGATAGTGATGAACTACCTGAAGACGATTCAGACGAGGGTGAGTCGGAATTCCCAAATCGATGCAGTGATGATTACGTTCCGAGTGATGATAATTCTCACTCAAGTGAAAATGGGGATAATGTTGGGAGTCGTGCCAATCAGTCAGCTACTGTTCCAAGTACCCAAGTGGGTAGTAAAAGGAAAGTGAATGTGCCAGGTGTCGACAGAACACCAAAACGTCCTCGTACAGACAACAGTCTACGTGATACGCTTATCGGTCGTGGCGGTGCCCAGTGGAAGGCGATAAAAATAGGATTCAATAATCCTGGAAGGCGATCAGCTCAAAACGTGCTGAGGGAAGTACCTGGACCCACGAGTAACGCCAAGAGGAACATCGTAGACGGGAAAGCGGCCAGTGTTTATTTTCTCTTTCTCAACAAACCTGTTTTGGATCACGTTAAGCATTACATTGAAGTTGGGGATAATCGATTCTTGAAACCTGATGATTGGTCGATGACAAGGGATGAACTCCTTGCATTTATTTCGATCCTTTATGCTCGTGGAGTAAGTAGATGCAAAGGTTTTGACGTGCATTTTCTTCGGGAAGAAAGATGGGGCTTAGATTTTGCCAAGTATACCATGTCGAGAAATCGCTTCTGTGACATAATGCGGATCCTTAGGTTCCACTTGAATAGACCCGGTCTAACCGTCTCAAAAGTGATCGCTATGGTCTTTTATCTTGAGTGTGGAACCGATTCATAGATAATTGCGTCGCGTGTTACAAACCAGGAAAAAATCTTTCAGTCGATGAACAATTATTTCCCAGCAAAGCTAGATGTCCTTTAACGCAATTCGTCATCGAAACCAGACAAATATGGCGAGAAAATTTGGATGCTTGTGGATGTGAAGTCGAAATATATGGTAAATGCATCTCCATACTTGGGCAAGGATGAGCAGAGAGCACCAAACCAACGCCTTTACGATTGTGTTGTTATGAAAGCATTTTACCCTACCAATCACCAAGAATGAAGCAGCGGTGGTAACTTCGGTACCAGAAGGAACTTGGAAACGAATGAAATGTCAAGTTAAGAGATGCAACGGAAACCTTACGACCAAAAGATGCTCTACCTGCTTGCAAATTGTACGTGGTAAATGTACAAATCAGGTTTGCTATACTTGCATTAGTTGCAACTGAAATTGCGTAATAATTGCAGAAATTTTCGTGTCTACTGTATTTTTAATTTACATCCCTAGCGTTAAAAAGTGTATCAAAAGATATGAAAAATAATGTGTTTAGTAATAGATATTACTATCAACACAGAAAGAAATATGAAAAAAGTGTCAGTGATTGTAGTGTGTGGTGTCTTTCAACATTCTGCGATTTAAAACATTTATTACAACATTCATACTGAATAATAATTTTTGCCTTCAAATATATGTACGTATTAAGAGAGTGTATTCCACTATAATCAAACATATCTCCAATCTAGTTTCGTTATACAAAATCCCGCGATTTCAAAATGACACCTTGTGGTCGGACCAGCAGATCAGAGATATTGGGCGTGCTAGTGTTAAGGCCAAAACTTTAGGAACCCATTTGAGAATAATATTTGTCCTTTTAAGTCCGTCTTATTTTAATTTTAATGTAAAAAGCGGAGAGAGCTGGCTAAAATCCGCCAAATTCTCACAATTTTCACATGCAGAAAAGTGTGGACAGAAAATTTAATCCCCCAGTATGTTTTCACTACTAGTTGAATATCTAAGAAAACAACTTACTTTTAGAAATAAGAAAACTAAAAAACTACTTTGGTAAGTGCTTAGCAACGATAAGGCCAAAGCGGTAGATACCCATTTAAGAATAATATTTCTTCTTTTAAGTTTTTTATTTTATTTTTAAGGTAGAAAGCTCACAAAGCTGGCTCAAAATACGCCAAATTCTCACATTTTTTCCCTCACTCACATACAGAATGGGATGAAAAGGAAAGTTAACTCCCCGTATGTTTTTAACTTACATTACCTTTCCATACAGCTCTACAGCCCTGGGTGGTCCTCATACACTAGATGCCTCCATTCCTCTCTGTTCTTCGCTTCTTCCTTTCCAATTCTTTACTCTCATTAGTCTCAGATCCTCTGTCACATCTTCTAGCCACCTTTCCTTAGGTCTGCCTCTTCTTCTACTGGAGATTATTCTTTCCTGTATTATCTTCTTTGGCAGTGTTCCTGTATCCATTCCTTCCATGTGTCCTAGCCAGCGTATAGGTTGTGTCTTTATAAATTGTTTGATATCTTCTCTTCCCAGGATGGCTTCTATTTCTTTATTATTTCTGAATCTCCATTCATTACTTTCTCTTATCGGTCCTGCTATTTTCCGTACTATTTTGCGCTCAAATATTTGTAGTAGTTCTGCATTCTCTTTCGAGAGTGTCCATAACATCGCACTATATGTAACTACTGGTCTTATTGTCGTTTTATATATTTTCAATTTGGATTGTCTACAATGCTCAAATTTTCTGTTTCCTATTACAAACTCCTCTTGTCTATCGTTCGTATATGATGTTATCTGCATGTACTTTTTTTACTGGTGTTTATTTCTAGTTCTAATGGGGTGGTTGCTCTCTCCAGTACGTCATAAGGTTTTCTTAGGTCCTGTGCTGTTTCTGTCAGTATCGCTATGTCGTCTGCATGGGCGCATATTTGGCTCGTTTTGTTGATTATTGTGCGTCTTTTGTCTATTAAGTGGCCTATCTTTACTCTTGCAGTCGTTTGGTCTAGGGTCATTTTAACTAGGTTGGCCAGCTTATTTGGGATCTTGAAGTGTTCTAGTGCCTGTAGTAGTTTGTCCCTGTTTATGCTGTCGAACGTCTGTTTGTAATCTATAAAGAGAATGTGCAGATCCATTCCGTATTCGTGACATTTTTCTATTGCCTGTTTCATGACAAATAGTTGATCTGTAGTACTTTTGTTCCTTCTAAATATGCCCTGATACTCTCCTATTGTCTTCTCTCTATTCCTTTAACCTATTTTTTAATTGTACTCGTAAACATTTTGTATACTGTGTTTAGTAATACTATTCCTCTGTAGTTTGAGCAATCTGTTTTACCTCCTTTTTGTGTATTGTGTTCAGTATGCCTGTGTTCCATTCGCGTGGCATTGTTTCTTCCTCCCATATTCTTCTTAAGACTTTGTCTATTACTCTCGTCATTTCTATACCTGCGTGTTTTATTAATTCAATTGTTATATCATCATCACCTGGTGCTTTATTGTTTTCGAGTCCCTTGATGGCATTTTCAACTTTTTTATTGCTTGGTGGATCAGTTTGGTGATGATCTTTCGTGATGTTTTTTTCTTTCCTGTTCTATTGAGTTTCCTGTTTCTTCCATTTCTCCTCTTGTTTCTGTTCCTTTCATGAGATTAAGTTGTTTCTTAAAGTGTTCTGTCCACCTTTGTAAGATTCCCTGTTCATCAGCTATTATCTCTCAGTTTTTCTTTTTGCATCCGGTCGGTTGGGCCTGAAATCCTTTGCTTATCTTTTTGATTGCTGTGTACAGGTTTCTTGTTTCATTTTTCCACTCATCTCTTTGATGTTCTTAAGAAATCAGTAGTAACCGTAGTTCTTTTCCATCTTCTAAATCCAAATTGTTCCACTCCAATTTCTGCATCCACCTTCCTGTTAAATATTCGTAGAAGATTCTATAAAGTCGCTTGGCCATTCTTCTGAGTCAGTAATTTCATTTCAGAGTTACAGAATTTCACTTTTTCTTTCTCTCCTGCGTTTTTGTCAATTCAATCGGAATAGCATCCACACCCATCTCTTTACCATTTTTCATCTCACCCCAAAAGTCTTCTCAAATTCCTCTGAGTGTTTCGAACTCTTTATGATCACAACTTAATTCTGCTTCCTCTTCTACATTTAATGTATGTGCGTGTTGGGATGTTTCAACAGGTATTCTTCCCACCTATCTAATGTACCTTTCCGATCACTAATGAGGAGCATCATTTTTGTACTCCATTGACCACACAGATTTGGTTCACTTCCAAATTCTATCGCTCTTGCTTCCTTGTATAACAGACCGTATTTCTTTTCTTTCCAAGTCTTCTGCTCCACTCCATTTTTTTATCACCCATAATCATCATCTTTTGTTTTTCTTCGAAGTTCATTATTTAGTTTTCTGCACATCATTTTACCTTTTTCTGTATTTAAACACTTCCATTTTCCCTTAACACTCTCCCTAATCACTTATTTCCTCGAATAAATTTGCTGCCTTTTCAACATCCTTTTTGGTTTTTGATATTGAAAGAGGTCCTGATCTCTCCTCGTCTTCCACTGATTCAACCATTACGAATTCGTCCCTTTATACACCGTCTTCATGGTCATTTAAGCATCGCTATTGTTAGCATGTCTAGGTCACTTTAACACTTTTCTTTACTATTTGAAAAGAAAATCATATTAATGCATTGGTCGTGTGTTATGGCGGTCTGTTTACAAGTGCATCCTCATTCACTCCATAGCCGTTCACAACCGACTACACCGAACATGCTGAAACTTGTATCACACGTTTACTTAGGTTCGATACATCCTCACACATGACCATATCTTTTTTTGTTATTACCAACTGAGTGTGAGTTATCTTACCTGTACCTATGTAGCAGTACAGCTTAAGTGTGTCCAATCCATGACGTCTCAATCCACCAGAATGAACACATATACTCTTAGCCACTGCATCTCATTCAGAGACATTACGTATCTCTTCTGGATGCTCTGGGGATAAGATTAGTTCAAGTGACCAATATAATTAAACACTGAAATTTAAAGTATCAGATTGTACACTACTATTAATATAACAGGTTTGGTTAATGAGTGTTGTTAGAAAAGAGGGTTTAACATTGCCCTGAGGGCCTTCCCAAAATAATAACACAATGCACTTAATGAATCTAACTGTGACTTTTTAGCTAGCCTAAGCTAGTACTCCCAGAGGGCTGTACCCTCTCTTTATGAAGACAATTAGGGTAGGAAAGTAGCAGTCTAGGAAGTAGTGGATGGGCTAAGAGTTTTACCTCTATTTCATAAATCTGAAATAGTGTGGACTTTATGACCTTTGCTGATAAACATACTTTTGTTAATTCCAAACTGTTCCACTTGTTACGTAGATATTCCAGTTCGCCTTTTTGTATTTTTTGTATGTTGAAGTAGGATCCTTTCTATTGATCTGAATGAAACACAAATTTCGCAGTGATCAGAAGGTAAGCTTTTGTTGACTTTGAAACTTAAGAGTTTTTTGATCATGACCGGAGAAATTAGAATTGCTGTAGTATTTACAATTCATTTAGGTACTACATGCAATTTCTATTTCTATTTATTTATTTCATTAAACATTTGGACATTACGATTTTGCATTGTTTTCATACATGTATATAGATAGGATTTATATAAGAACAAATAAATATATCAATCAGATGGATAATGAGAATAAGAATGCAGTGCTATCACGTCACAACCACAACATTGAAAGTGTTAATTTATACGAATACATATTATCTTCTGTCCCCGGGGCAGTTCGGGGGACTGATGAGCCCAAATTGGTTTCTAATGGCTTACTGTGCGTTAGATGGTAAGATGAAATCGGGCGGGTCTGGGGCTGTGAAAGACACTTTTTGCGGTAAATCAATGTGATCGTCGGGAAGCGTGGTGATATAGATGATGAAAAGAAGTGAAAGTGGGTTGTTCATTAGAAGTGGGCGTTCCTGCGTGTAGGTAGCATTATGTTGAATGGTGTCTATAAGCAGGGTGATTATTTTCATATCGATCAGTGATGTAATTTAAGCGAAGGGTTTCTAAATGAAACAGGGTGTGTGGAATTGTTACTCGAGCATATAGATCATCAGTAGGGCTTGGTAGTTTTATACGGTGTGCTATTCGGAAGGCGTGGCGTTCTAGGATTTTGAGTTATTGTAGAATGACTGAGGAGCCGATACCCAAGCAGTATGTCCAAATGTGAGTACCGGTCTGAGGAATGCTTTGTATGTGTTGATAATGGTTGATGGTGCCATTCCCCAAATGGTTCCTGTGAGTCTTTTTACTAAATTTAAACCGTTGTTTGCTTTGAAGGTGAGTTGTTTCAAATGTGGGTTCCATGTCAAGTGATGATCGAAGGTTATGCCTAAATATTTAACAGTACGGCTTGGATGTATGTATGTATGTGTGTTTGTTGTACCTGTACCTGGAGTTGTAGTTTTGAAGGATTGCGTTGCACGCGCGATCGCTGTTTAGGTGGCAAGAACACAATAGCTTAAGTTTTTAATACGTTTATGGTAAGTTTCCATTTAGAACAACAACAATGGATCAACGAATCTATTGTAGTTTGCATTGTGTGGTTAATTTGTTGTATTGTGCGTGCGGTGGCGAAAAAGGCTGTAATCATCCGCATATTGATAAATATGTATATTTACTGGTAGAGTTGATAGATCTTAGCAATATAGTATATATACTAAAGTGGAGAGAGCGCTTGACCTTGAGCAACTTCTGTTTGAAGAAGGACTGGAAATGAACTGGATTGGTTGATGGTTATGTGGGCAAGACGTACGGTAAGGATATTGTAAATGTATCGTATGTAATCTGTGGGTAATTGAAAATTTAAAAGTTTCCAGTTGAGTCCATGATGCCATACTTTGTCGAATGCTTTCTCAAGATCGAACAGAACAAGGCATGAGGGTTTACAGGTGTTGAAATGGATTGTGATGTTGTTTGAGAGGCGTAGTAATTTATCCTGGATACTGTAGCCGGGTCGGAATCCTGCTTGGTGGATTGGTAAGAGGTTTCTCTCTTGTAAATGGATGTGGAGGCGTTTTACAATAATTCACTCGAGGATTTTACTTAAGGTTGGAGTTAGTTGGATTGGTCTATAGGATGTTACGGAGCCAGGTGGTTTATCAGGTTTCAGGAACATAAGCGTCTTAAAAGTTTTCCATTCTGCTGGGATGAAGCCGGTGCGTAGGATGAAATTAAAAATAGCCGCAATCAGTTTAGTCGAACAGGTTCTTCTTTGATATGTTTGTACGTTATGTTGTCCATTCCCGGAGCAGTATTTTTGTTCCTGGCGATGGAGGTGGCGATTTCATTGACGGTGATTGATGCAGTGAGGTAACTGTTCTCATTTATTCGATGGTCCGAATGAGGCTGCAAAGCTGGTGAGTTTATGTTAAGTCGGTTCGCTTAATGCGTTCGTTCGATGTGAGGATGTGTTGCTCTGAATATCTCCTGTAAATAGCTGGCAAAGGCGTTTGCATTATCCACATCAGTTTGTAGAGGTTGATCGTCTTGTAGTAATTGATAGGTAGATTTTGTCCTTTTACCTGTGAGTATGTTAAAACGTTTCCAAAATGTGGTAGGATGTGCTCTATCTCAAAGTTCGTTGCATGCTTTTATCCATTGTGACAGCTTATAGGCTACATGCATGAAAACAACGTTCCTCTAGTAACCGTTCGCCAT
>JAGDQP010046725.1:1042-15219 GCA_022664845.1 Lepisma saccharinum
ACTCGTGGTGCTTTATTTGGTGTAGCATGCAATGTAGTGTATGTGAAAAAATGATCACTCAAATCATGCATAACAGTGGTTGTTTTTGTGTGCAAAGAGTCATTGTTTGTATATATATGGTCAATTAAACTTTCTGTAGTATCAGTTATTCTGGTTGGCATGGTAACAAGTTGCTTGTAACCCATGGACTCCATTAGATCGAAAAAATTTGTATCTCTAATAGAGGGGTTGACAGAATTATAGTTAACGTCTCCAACTAAGATTGAGCAGTAGTTACTCGGAAGCGACTGAAGTATACATCCTAATGCTTTGTCAAACTCCGCCGTAGACTTTGGTCTTCGGTAGACGCAACCAATTATTATAGACTTTGTATTATTACAAATACGTACATTTACCCACAATCCTTCAATGTCGATATTGCTTATACTAAATACTAGGTTGCTAATTAAATTATCCTTAATATAGAGAATGACTCCCCCTCCCCTCTTAGAGAAATCACGGTCTAATCTGAACATCCTGAAAACATTTAATTTAACATGTTCGTCCGGAATTGATATATCAGTCCATGTTTCCGTTATAGCCAGGCAAGTACATTGAACTAAATTTGAAGTGGCAATCTCATCAATTTTATGGCGTAAACTACGAATATTCAAGTGCCCTACAGAAATATTATTAGCTGTGTCTATTATCTTTACGTCTTCCAAACAAGGGTATAAATTCTTTAGAAATCTTCTATTTGTGTCACTCAGGATGGCTGGTTGGTCGTTGACCTCAGAAGCAGCGAATGTGCTGTTTTTCACCCCCCCCGTTGGGATCTTGAGAAGTTGTAGTTCGCGGAGAGGGATGCGAGGGGGAAGAGACGAGCATGCGGGATGAAGAGGGATGTCTGCCGTTCTCTTCTTCACCCATCACTCTGCGAGGGCTGTCCAAATGAGTTACAGTTATAATTCAGGGAAAATATATACGGGAAGCCATCATTAACTTTACAAAATTCATGTAAATTGAGAGTCTGAAACTGAAAGTACTCAGAGTATGATACATAATAAAAAATTAAGGTTAAGTCATGATTTTCATAGAATCTTGTCATATTAGAGATGAAAAAAATAGAGAAATTTAAAACACGTGAATGAATACCAATAATACAATGAAAGTTAAAAAAAATGAAAAAAATGAAAAAAAAAATGAGATATTTACACAATTAGGAATATTGAGTTTCAAGTGTTGATTAATTCAAAAACATACGAATTTCGTGTGAAGTCTCACATTACAGTTTCACTTACCATGGTTTCTTACATCGTCAAGACTGGTAAGCCTCACTACACCACTATTTGTCAATGCTAGCACAGTACCATCAGCTGTCCAGACGCGCTCCAAGAGTCCACACTTTCTTGCCTGACGAAATAACTCAAGGTTTGTGCGAGTGAGATTCTCTGTTATAGAGATCTGAGGGGCAGTGTTCTTGAGCCGCTTTTTGTTCTGAAGTACCTCTCGTCGTGTTTTATAGGAGACGAATCTGACAATCAAAGGCCTACACTGTCCATTGCGTCTGACCGCTCCAAGTCTGTGGCATCTTTGTATTGCAGAAGGTTCAATCGGAACTTGCACGTTGTTGTGTAGTATGTCCAATATTAATTTGTCACAGTCCTCGTTTTCACTTTCCTTTACACCATGTACGATGAGATTTAACCTCCTATCATACTGTTCTAAATCATTTATCTTCTTCTCGAGAGTTTTCATTGATGCTTGCATGCTCGACAGTTGATCATCGAACGCCTCCTTTGTCTTTTTTATGGCTTCTTCCACTACGGTGGAGATGACTTTAGTTAGCGAATCTCTGATCATGTCCTGTACCTTCACGCTGGCGAAAGAGAGAGCAATTCTCTCGTCCAAGTCACTAAATTGTTCGTTTAGTTCCTTTGAAATAGCACGCTGTACCACATCTTCTATTTTTTTCCATTCATTATTTGTGATGCCCATGGTTAATTAGATTCACTAAACACACACAACACAAATAGGTTAGCTGCTTGCACAGATAATTTGCAACGATAAAAAGAAATTCACTGAACTTTGCAGCTTTTAAAACACTTGAAAGCTCACATTCACAGTCACTTCATCATGGACACCCCTAGCAGAGAGCAGGAGAAAAACACGTCCGTCCTCTGTGCGTGAAAGGCGAGTTAGGTGCCCCAAGAAATGACCCACCTTAGCCTTTGTGGCTGTGCCTATCCGCCATGTTACTGCACACATTACCACTTGTAGATGCTGCTTCTAATTGTACAGTCCAGTGATTAGTGAGTTAAGAGTGTTCTTTAAGCATTGTGGAATTTCGATTTAGTGAATGATATTTTGTGTAGTGACTAATTTGTCTTTCCGAAAGCATATTCAGCATTACGAGCTGTCATCGGCGTCAACTGGTTTACATTAGGCGATTAGGCGTCATCATTAGATTGTGTGACTTCGTCGTAGTAATCAACATCATCAACATATTCAGCATGATATTATTGCACGTCTATAGTATATTCCCTGTCCTTTTCGTCGTTGTAGTGTCTATCCATACACTTCGGTAGAATATTGTAGAGAGATTTTAATAAAATTATATCGTCTTCCCTTGGTTTGGATTCCCCATGAAACTGCAGCATATTCTCCGTATCACGCAGATCTTGGGACATAAACTTACAATTTGAATCAGTACATAAAACAGTGTTACAACTCAAAAGAGTAGAATTTTACAGGAGGAGGAAAAGAAGCGACGTCTTACTGAAGAAACTATATTCAAAATCCATCAAACACTTCTCCTATCTACCGATTCAGATGGTGTTGAGCAAAACTTGCTAATGTACGAAATGTTGAAAGGATTGCCAGTCATAGTAGCGCAGTCAACACAGCGAGAAATATAACACAAATGACTCCTTTTTCGTATGTAAACTTACTCTCGTTAAAATAGCTCCAAGTACACAGACAATTAATACATACAGAGCGACATATAGATCGTCCTACTGAAATTGAAGTATTGTAGGAGCGATATACCTGTATTTATTACCTCTGAATAATTAGTAACTTCTTTCTGTCTCCCTGATTGATACTTTTCACGAACTCTTCTTCTCAATCCTTTTGCTAGGGGTTAATTAATTTTTCAATTTGCCGAGTACCTGTGGCTGATAATTGACTAATACCTACTAGTATACCCTGCCAGAAATCATGCAATAAAAATACGTATAGCAACACAATAATTATTATCTACTAGTATCAATTCTGAATTTGAATCTGTTTATGACCTTAGGCATATGTGGCTCAGGCTGGTACATGATAGGAATAAGAATGTGGAAAGAGTCGGACAGGACCAAAATGTAAAAACCTGGCATTTTTCTGGTGTGACTGCTTAAAAACCCTTGAGAAAACACAGAATAGCGTGCCATTGATATTGAACGTTATATCTTCTGAATGCGATGATAACGCTACCAAGTGAGTTATGGCGGCTCGGTAGCAGCCAGTACGAAATAATTATTACTCCACACATTTCATAAATAGGGAAATCCCGGTAGAGATGCCGCGGTTGAAGAGACGCTAATCATTCTGAATTTTTCAGTTACACTGATCATCGGTAGACGTCAGTTTGTGCGTGCACTCCGCTATTCTCTTGGTGTGATAAGATACGTCTGTAATCATCGGAGGAATATTCGAATAAAAATGTACGTTAACTGATCTGCAGCTTGCGAACTTTATAGTAGGTTGATATTTCATGTTTAGAAGCTGTTTTTAATCAAACAGCTATAATGTACATAAATTGAGCAGTAAGATATAGATAGATTCATTGAGGGTGTATTCTGTTGATTTTTGTCACGTTAACCCACATTCGTAGTTCCTAGTGTGGTGCTGTATTTGTACCTGAAGCCTGGGATAGATGCTGCATTTCCTTGGAAACATGAAAACAACTTCCGAAATATATGTGATAATCGCCTAGTAACGTGTACAGAAAACTAGCACAGGCTTAACTAACAATAGGTTTTCAGCCAATTACAAGATACAAAACAAAGTTAAACGATCAGCCGTTGCAGAAAATAATGTGCATTTTAAATAATGTACATAATTTGTTGATAGCAACTAGTTTCAAAAAAGAAAAAAGATAAAAGACAAACATTCACGAATTAGTCACTGTTGCCGAAAAAAATCAAGAAATAAATAAAATTTAAAATGTCCCATCAATATTACTGTTTTGCCTAATTGGCAGATGTACTTGTATATTTTATGACTCGCTTTGCTTCGCTGGGGGCGCTGCCCCCAGACCCCCGTGGGAGCCTCGCTCCCAACATGGGGGTTTCGGTGGCTGCGTCTCCCTTACCGTAAACAGAGACTCTCTGGACGACTCCATAGTAGAAATATATATTCAACGGGGGGGGGGGGCTTATCCGTGTTTTTCACTATTTTTGTGACATACTGGTCATGGTACACTATCATGGCAAACTTTGTTTGTCTAGCTTTAGTCTGTTAGAAAATGTGTTTTCGGTCGGCCATTTTGGATTAATGATGCTGATTTTTCCAAACCTTTGTTGTATTCTCCTAAACTACTAGTTGTGATACACCCTTATGCTAAATTTCGTATCTCTAGCTAATACGCTGTGGAAAACGAGTTTTTTAAAGTCCGCCATTCTATATGCAAGATGGCGCCTTTCAACTCATCTCGTAATATTTACGTAACGTAGTGGTGATTTTTTCCTTCGTTCCAAATCTCATTTGAGAAGCCCCAGCCGTTTAGGATGTGTATTCTATAAAACAGTAAATTTGGCGGCCATTTTGGATCAAAGATTGCCAACTTTCTTAACATTTTACTACATTGTCGTGACTGACATGTGAAGACACAACTACAAATAAAATTTAATATCTCTAACTCAAACGGTGTTGAAAATGATTTTGGGCGGCCATTCTGAATCCAAGATGACGATTTCCGCAAAATATTGTAATATTTTCCTAAATTACAAATTATGATACACATTTATCCAAAATTTCGTATCTCTATCTCAAACGTTGAGGAAAATGGATTATTAAGTCCGCCATTTTGGATCCAATATGGCGTCTTTAGGTACATAAGGCAACATTTTCGTAACCTACAACTGATAATGTACCTCTATACTAAATTTCTATTCAATAGCCCCAGCCGTTTAGCCTCCCTATTCTATACAACAATGGGTGTGGCAGCCATTTTGGATCCAAGATGGCGAAATTTTTCAAAATGTCGGATTTTTTCCTTTACCTACTCATGGTCCTACACCTTCATACCAAATTTGGTGTTTCTAGCTCTAGTAGTTTGGGCTGTGAATTATGATGATGAGTTAGTGAGTGAGTGAGTGACCATGTATAAGATACATTTGAGAAAAGCAACGGTGTCGACTTTTTCGGGTGAATGTTCTCGAAACTTACGGGACACATAAAACAATTGTTGATAGTAACTTAATCTCTAATACCAGTATTGGTCCCCTTCGATCATGAAAATTTCGACATTTGAAAAATGACAGAGATATAAAGCCTTAAAAACGCGATTTTGTCGGTCGAGCGTATGATCGTTATTACACATGTACCGAAAGCTCCCTTGCTTAACTGGAAAAGTTGTCACATGATATGGTTTTTAACATTAGTGATTGGCTGAATAGATACAGAGTTAGGAAAAAAGAATAACGATATTAGTTTGGTCATGTATATACATTGTAGCTGCATATGGCCAATGCGCTGAATAACGTTGTGACGTCACCAATGGATGAAGTTGAAAAGTTTTATTGAATATCTCGCGTAGTAAATGAGCTATCGATATGAAATAAAGAATGATTTTATTAGGTAAAGCAGATGCAACATTCAATACAAAACAAACTCTTGATAACGTATCACGTGATATAGATTCCGGATACGGCCATCTTGGCCAAATTAGCAAATTTCGATTTCCGCATTGAAATCCACAATAAAACGATAATGTAGTCAGCATGACAAGCGAAGTTTGAAATTCAAATCGAATAATGCACAACGTGTCACGTGATATAGTTTGCGGCCGTCATATTAGCAGATAATTACATTTCTGACCATAATTTATGAACTTTATGCAGAATGTATCTAATTCCTATATAATCCCATGTTAAAAATTAACAAATTTTAGAAATTGTTTTCTTATTTAGAGATGATATACACATAAAAGGACTTCAGATTCGTGTTTGCCATATCAAGTTTGGGAAAAAGCAGATTGCACATGGACGATTAAACAAACCGGAAGCTCCATACGACGCCATTTTGATTTTTTGGAGACAAATAGAAATATCTGCTAGAAAAGTGGAACAAACGGCATTTCGTTCAGAATGACACTCCGTGAAAGATAGCTATCTCGGATTTTCCAAAATACATGTCATCACTTAGATGCGGCGGCCATTTTGTGAAATATTTACATTTTAATATCTCGCGTTATAATGGTCACATCAAGATGGATTAAACGTCTTCTTACTCTGGAATGCATACTAAAGAACAAAATTCCAGTCGGAATAGCAAAAATCTATGACGTCAGAGACTAAAAATCCCATCTGGATATATATAATATAAAATGGTGGTATCAATATGGAATAAACAGTGTAATGTTGAGGTAATCATAGTGCGCATGCATGAGAAAAGTATCCACCAGTAGTGCAACTCACAAAAAAAGTGCATCCCAGAGTTCTGATTTTACTCTAAAAATAACGTTTTTTGCAAGATTCGGCACCGCTACTGAAAAGACAATTTTCTACGAAAACCAAATTTGGGCTTATTTTTGCGCTACGACGTATAGTTTCAGAGGTATCGGCGTTTAAAGTGTTTCATCATTTTTCACTATCAAAATCATGCAAAAGCATAAACAAGCTTAACTGTAACCAAAGGTATTTCACAAATTGCATATCTAATAGTATTGATGTTACATTCGCAACCAAATTTGTCTTTTCTAGCTCCAGCAGTTTAGGCTGTGTACAATGTGTTTTGGGCGGCCATTTTGAATCCAAGCTGGCAACTTTGTCAATATTTTGTAATGTTTTTTTCTAAACTACTTGTTATGATACACTTTTATGTTAAATTTCGTATCTCAAGCTCAAACGGTGTGGAAAATGGATTTTTCGTCATCTATTTTGGATCCAAGATGGCGGCTTTCAATGCATAATGTAACATTTTCGTAACCTACTATTGATAATGTACCTCTATACCAAATTTCAATTCAATAGCCCCAGTAGTTTAAGCTCTCCATTCTATACAACATTGTGTTTGGCGGCCATTTTGAATCCAAGATGGTGACTTTTAGAAAATTTGAAAATATATTCGTAACCCACTAGCAATAATGTACCCTCATACCAAATTTCAACTCTATAGCCCCAGCCGTTTAAGCTCTCTATTCTATACAACAATTGGTTTGGCGGCCATTTTGGATCCAAGATGGCGACTTTTTCAAAATTTCGGATTTTTCCCTTTACCTACTCATGGTCCTACACCTTCATACCAAATTTGGTGTTTCTAGCTCCAGTAGTTTGGCCTGTGAATTATGATGATGAGTCAGTCAGTGAGTGAGTGAATGAGTGAGTGAGTGAATCAGTGACCATGGGGCTATATAGTATATGGATTGTGTCTTGTTTTTTCCTAAAGGAAGCTTCATTGACATTATAGGAACTGATTATTATAGAGAAATATGGTACTAGTTGCTGCGTTTAGAATCACAGGATATATTTATTAGCTGCTGAAAATAATAACGGATGTTCAATTGATGCTAGGAAATGCATGATACTTATGGTATGTTTTGTATTAATACTTTAATGGTACAATTATTAATTTTGAGATGTTAAGCTCCAGTGAATGAAGCTACGAACGGATGAGAATCTATTCTCCAAAAGTGTTTACATACTTGTATTTTCCACTACTGATTGTATGTTAATAAAGTAATCTGGAAAACGATGGTATTTGTCTTTAGGAACAAATATTCTTTAGTGTAACTTCTATATTAAATTCTGAACGGAGTATAGTCCAGATTGGGTTTACTCATATTGATATATTTTACGTTTATCTTATACAACCGAATATACCTGACATTATTATAAACAATAACAAGAATGTCTACGATATAACATGATAAAAAATCACAGAAATGATCTGCCCTGTTATCTACTAAAATGACATTCCAATGCTTGTTCATAATTTGCTTATAATTCTTTCGGTACCACATTAGTTTGCAGCCCTGATCTTATGCAGTACTAATAAATATCACATCAACATTCTAAATATATTAAACGATACACACCTGGGTGTGGTTTCTCCACGTTTAACAACAGCTTTACGCACCACAGGTTTAGTCTCTTGCAAACGCAAACCTGCTATCTCTTCGCACTTAGCAGCGCAGCATCTCCCTGTCTTACAGGTTTACGCTTGCGATGACGTCATTGTGAACGTCTCCCTATTCCTTTACAGCACACAATCTTACCTGGGCTCTATTAAGGTTTCGTTATAGCCAATTATTTTGAATCACTCTTTTACTTCATTTTTGTGTTTCTGCCAACAATGGCCTAGTTTGGCTTTACTGTGCGCCGACCAATAAAATAAAGTGTGGACATCGTCAGAAAGTAAGAAATTTCAGACGAAGTCTCCAAAGTGTGAAAATTATTACAGGAAACAAAAAATAGTTCGTTTGTCTTCCATCTAACCTAGACGATAGGAAGTTCATGAAATGCATCCAGAGTACAAAGTCACTGTGAAAATTGATTTTCTGGGATATATTTCAATGTGAGATCAAGTAACGCTTCATGTACCGAAGAAGTGACATATGTGGAAATATGAAAAAGATATAACAAAGAGCACAGGACAAAAAAAACGTCCTGACAGATCAAAGCTGAATGTGCAGGCTGTATTCTATGTGCAACATTTGTAACCTTTTATAAGGATGATCCTGATGCAGCGCGAATAAGTTTACAATATATCGTCATTCCAGAAACAATTTATTTCCATGATGTCTTGAATGGATCGAATGAGTCGCCTTGTAACTCCTTCCTTTCTAGAAGGGAAAACATTGCGTACATACTGCCAATAAATGAATAAGATCGAAAGCATGATATGCCTCAAAATTGTCCTGTATCCCATTTTCTATGCAAAGAAAAATATGTCCAGTACGTTACAAATTCATTTACTTGATACTGCGCAAACACCCAGATGATACTTTAGTATGAAACTCGTCTCCAGTATAGACAATAATCTTTTATGATTGAATAAACTATTATTGATGGTGTTTGGTAACTTTCACACACTTATCCTGAAAAACAAGGAATTTGGACTTATCAAAATTTTGCTTGCACTTCTTCAATTACAAATACGTAGTTATAACAATGTATTGCTGAGTTGAAAAGCGAAGCCACATCTTTGTTCAATTGAATTGAATTACGTTGTTGCTTTTAGTGGACGTCGTTGAACATTACGAAAACCAATTAAATGCCGAAGGTAGACTATTAAAATGTTTATTTTTAATAGGTTTATCAGTTTCAATGAAACACAATAGCTTACATCAAATAATTTTCGCTAAAATGGAGTTTCTTTTCTTTTCAACTCATAAGCAAACATACTGATGGAACAGAAAAGAATTACACATTTGTTTCTTCCATCAAGATTAGAGTGTCGATGTATATCCGCGTGATTTTTTTTACCACTTCAAGGTAATTACTTTGGGACATATCGATGATATAAAAGTCAAATTATGTTTGTGGAGGATGGTCAAAAAGTGTGGAAATATCCGTATGTTTTAAATTGCCGAAAGAAATGAAAGGCAAGTAAGTGTTACTGGTTGCAAAAGGCATATATTATAGAGTATGTTCTTCACGGCTGCAATTTTGAAGGTGTGCCATCTTTCTTAAATGGGAAGGGGGTCGTGTGATGGCATTCTAGGCTACAATTTCATGAAACATACGTTCACAATTAAATTATTGTGAGAAATAAGGGAATATGCCACTTCTTTACGGGTTTTGATGCAATAGGCTGAAAACATGGATTTCGTTTTGAAATAACAGCAGAAATAAAACTCAAATAAATATAAAACCATGTTGATGTGAAGGGAATATCCTCAGGAATAAAAATATACATTTAAGTATCATTGTCTTCATTATTTCAAAACAAAATGGTTGTTTTCAGGCTATTGAATCATTACCTAATACTAGTGCCACATGACAATAATATATTTTACGACAAAACTGATTTCACAAACGGAAATCTGGTGAAATTATAGCCCACAATGACATATTACAGAACCCTCTTCCCATTTATGAAAACCAATAGAGATTCAATATGGTGGGCTTCAAGATGGCGCACGTGAATAACATATACTCCAACAGGCAGCGCCTTCCACCCACTATTCATTGCTATGTATTTGTCTTCCATTTCGATCGGCAACTTAAGAACATTAGAATATTACCACACAATTTCTTTTTATCACTTTCCACAGAAATGATTTGTCTTTTATATCACCGAAATTGCAAGTGCATATACTTTTACATTCTAATCATGACTGAACATTTTTTCTCTCCATCTCCGTGTTTGCTTGTCAGCTATTCAATCGTAGTTATTTATTAACCACTCCTTTTTTGCGAGACCACACACACACTTATTTCACATAGCACCAATTTGACGAATGATTCTTTCGTAATTAAGCTTATGTTCTTTTTTCTCTTCCGTTTTCTGAATGAAGAATAGTCCCTATATACACTAATAATGAGAACTACACTTCAAAGTTATTTGGAGAATAGGCTTGAGTACAGCGTGTTATATGCTATTTACGTTCTGGTGTGCGTGGAGACGTTCGAAACTATTTAGCGGAGTGGTTCGGAATCTACTTCACAAGAAATTATAACTCCTTCACAAAGCATTTCGAGTATATCGAGCACCTTCCTAGTAAGTTATAATTTATGCTGCTTTGATCTGTTTAGGAAATAATCGTCCTCCTTTAAAGAATGCCCTCTGGATGCAGTGGTAAATAAAGGTACATAACTCATAAGTAAATAGACTTAGCAACTCTGTATGAGCCACCTAGAAGCACTCCTTTCAAGAAACTACAATAGTTTGCGGTTGAAGGATGCTACATTACGCACTTTTAGCAATATATGCTGTTAATAGTGTAAAATCCACCGTTTTCTCTTAGAGTGTACTGCGTGCGTAAAATGCGTGATGGTCTCTTCTCATAAAAGTTGAGCAGTGTTAGTTTAATTTCGATACTAACTTCTCAAGAAAAGAAATGTTTGTGTCAATAATCGGAAAACCGCGTGTTGTCTGTAAGGAATACACTCATATTTTCCAAATAACTTTGATTAGTTACCGGCCAGGAATGGGGAGGATTTCTTGACTTGTCAAACTATCATGGTTACCATATTGGATTTGGGTGGAGATCTCTAAATGAGAAATGAGTATTTTTAAGACGGGTTTTCTCTTCCGATAACACTTTTCTTTATTTAACCAAGAAGGAATTGTTTACAAAGCATTGAAACCTTTCAAGTAGGTCCCGATGGTGAACATATTAAAGGTGTGTGCTGTAAAGTTTTTGAAACAACTTCTTAGCTTAAGAAACATAACTAACTTACTAACTGTATGGCTTATGAAACTCGTAAAACAGTAAAAACCGTTCACCATTGGATTCTGTCCTGGGCAATATCAAACCAGTTTTCATCACGAACAACAACTTCTCGAAGATCTCATATAATATTGTCCTCCCAATGACGTCTCGGTCTTCCCAATGGTCTCCTTCCATCAGGCCTTCCAACTAGGATAGAATATAATCTTCGTTTTTCCGCCATCCGAGCTCCATGGTCTGCCGACCTTAGACGTCGCAATTTCATTATTTTTACAACATTTGGTAAATCGTACAGCCCGTGGAGTTCTTCATTATGCAGTCTCCTTAACTCTCCAGTCATTTCGTCCCGATTCGGCCCGTATGTCTTTCTCAAAACCTTATTTTCAAACACATGTAATTTATGTTCATCTGATAGGTTGTACTTTCGCAAACGTAAAGTACTACCGGCAGAATAACCGTTCTGTATATTTTTAATTTCAATTTCCTTGATATTATCGCGATTTTAGTAGTTTCTGGACTGAATAGAAACATTCATTCCCCGATACTAAGCGACTTTTTATTTCTTCCGTGACCTCATTTTTGCTTGTTACGTATGCTCGCAAGTATTTAAATTTGTTTACTTTCTCTATGCCCTCATCCCTAATTCTTATGTTTTTATTTCCTTCATCCCTGTGTTTTGGCTTGTTATCATGTATTTTGTTTTATCTATGTTAACTGTAAACCTATATCATAGCACGCTTCTACTAAGACATCGGTGTTGCTTTGTAGTGCAGCTATATTATCCCTATTAAATCTACATCATCCGCGTATAGGAAGATATGATTTCAACCATTCAATGATAGTCCCTTTTTGTCCTCTTTAATTTTTAAAATCTCATATACGGGCGGAAACGCGACGAGATGACTGGAAAGTGGAGAAGACTGCATAATGAAGAACTCCACGGACTGTATGATTCACCAGATGTTGTAAACATAATGAAATCGCGACGAGTAAGGTGGGCAGGCCATGTAGCTCGGATGGGGGAAAAATGAAGATTATATTCTATCCTGGTTGGAAGACCGGATGGAAAGAGGCCATTGGGAAGACCGCGACGTCGTTGGGAGGACAATATTAGAAGAGACCTTCGAGAAGTAGGTGTTGTGATGAAAACTGGTTTGATATTGCCCAGGATAGAATTCAATGGCGAACGTTTGGTACTGCGGCAATGAACTTACGAGTTCCATAAGCCATAGAGTTAGTTAGTTAGTTAGTTCATATGCTAACGCAAAGTTAAACAGTAGTGGTGACAAGGCAACGCCTTGTTTCAACCCGTTGCGAATCTTGAAACTATCTTACATATCAACATGCACGGCAGTGCATGAGCCAAGTTCTTCACGTCAGAAAACGTTAGCACTGCCAGAAGCATGTTATACAGGAACAAGAGTTTATGGCAAAATCGACGATTTGGGGACCCCGTAAGAAAAAAGATGGTAAAGATAGGAATATGAGCTTTTGCCGTTAAGGAGATATGGTAAATATGTGCAGATGTACAAAATTTCATATTCGTATCTCAAACTATGTTCTAGTTGTGGACCCCTGAAATTGCACATTTTAGGCTAACTGACTCACTCACTCACTCACTCACTGACTGACTGACTGACTCACTCATCATATTGTTTAGGGTGTTTGGAGTAAGCTAGAAACATGAAATTTGGTATGAAGGTAGAGGATGATAAGTAGATAAAGGAAAAATTCCGACATTTTGAAAAGGTCGCCATCTTGGATTCAAAATGGCCGCCAAACCTAAAATTTCAAAGAATACACAGCCTAAACGGCTAAAGATAGAACAGTGAAATTTGGTATGAAACTACATCATTGGTAGCAAATTAAGAAAACTTTTTAAAAATTTGAAAAAGTCGCCAACTTAAATTCAAAATGGCCGCCAACCCTAAACTTTTAAAGAATACACAGCCTAAACGGCTGCCGCTAGAATAATGAAATTTAGTTTGACAGTACAACATTATTTGTAGATTATGAAAATATTACAAAATATCTCTAAAGACGCCATCTTGGATCCAAAATGGCGGGCGTCATAAATCCATTTTCCAACTGCTTGAGCCAGAGATACGAAATTTGGCATAATGATGTATTATCAAGAGTAGTTTAGGAAAACATAACAACGTTTTAAAAAATTCACCATCTTTGATTCAAAATGGCAGCTGAAATACCATTTTTCACATCGTTCGAGATAGAGAAATGAAATTTGGTATGACAGTGTATCATCACGAGTATGTCACGAAAATATAAGAAAACGTTAAAAATGTGTCCATCTTTTATCCAAAATGCCCGCCTAAGCCCCACTTTATAATGACTGAAGCTAGAGAAACGAAATTTGGTATGAAGGTGTACCATTACGAGTAGGTTAGAATAAATTCGGCTCGTCTCCCCTACTAGGTTACAGTTCCCAGCTGGAGCCTGATTGCAATAAAGGGGTGCGCCTCAGCGAGGCCATCTTGGAATTCTGGGGGCAGCGCCCCAATGAGGCGAAGCGAGTATATACATTACACAAGTGTAAAAAGCTGCGAAATACGAGCAAAAGCACCAGGTGTGCAAA